>PVJH01009819.1:0-76921 GCA_004026705.1 Nesogale talazaci | reverse complement strand
GAAGGGCTGAGCCCCGGTGGCATAGTGGTTGTGCGTGGGACTGCGGCCCACTGGGACGGAGGTTCAATTCCAGCAGTGGGGCTGGGCCTCCTACTCCCACCACCGGAGAGCAGTGATACCCCCTCCCCCCCCCAAAAAAAAAGGAGGCAAGGAGAAGATATATCACTTATTTAAGATTACAAATTTAGGAAGGAGATCAATGGGACCAGCCAACGTTATCTGCTTCTCTCTCTGTCTCTAATGGTAAAAAATTCAGGAACAAAGTCAATGAAGAAGTGGCCAGATATGCTTAGACACACCTATTCCTTGGGGATTATATCATTATTAAAATCTAATTATTTCATCATAAGTGCCAATCATAGGGAAGTACACTATATCCTACTAACTTTCCTTCTGGTAACAATTATCCCTGAAAAAAAATACATATGTAAACGATAAAAAAAAAAACTATTTGAAGGCATTAGGTAACAGCCTAAAGAAGACAGGCATTTTCGGGAATGTGGTCATATTATAAACAATAAGAATCATACCCCCACTCATACATCCATACTTCTAAGGGGTTTAAAGCCAGAAAATTGTAAGTCAGGAAGACTAGAGTTCACATAGAAAGGCATCCTCATTTCTCTCTGAGAATGAAGTCCTAGCCAAGACAATTAGAAATGAGACGAAGAGAGGAAGAATCTTTGAAAGGAAGGATTTTTTAAAAAAGCACTTTAAGATCTACCTATAAACTCCACTGCTAAAAGTGTTTGTAGGGGGATGTCCCACAGAGCCCAATATGAAGGCAATAAATACTTAGAAGATGAAAAGGTTTAGCAGAAATTCCCGCTGCTGTCCTCTGGAGAGGAGGATAATTTGTAGTTTGTGCCCTACCAAATTAGAGAACCTTCCTAAATACATCTTAAGGTTTCCTTTGAAAGCACAGAGTAGCTAGCTACATTTTAGGAATATAGACTATGTCCTAGGATTAAGAGTTTCAGCCTAGAACTAAGGGAAAATTTGAGAGAGATGAAGTGTCATACCAGCCTCCGTGAAAATCAAGATGACCAGCTAGTAACTGAACTTCTTTAAAGAAGAAGACCCGTCATTCTTCAGGGGTAGATTACAGAAATCAGAGTCTTTCTCAACAATGTCTAAACACATGCATAAGCGGGGGTGGAGGGAGTGACCCAAAGTGAAGAAAACCAAGACAAAAACCCAGATGTTAAATTTGCAGATGACTGAAATAAGAATCACAGGTCATTTGTAATAGCTGCAATAGCCTTTTCTCAACAGGGCTTTAAAAAATTAGTACCAGGGACTAATCAATGCCAATATTCATGGGAGATCTTTATTCTCCAGGGGGATAACCATATGTTAACAAGGAGGTTCTGAAAGGGAGCCAAAGTAGATTTTAAAAAAAGAAAGAAAGAAAACACTTAGGTCCAGGAATAGGCTTGGAGCTCACAGTAAATCCTAAATCCAATTTAAGAACAATTAGTTCTCACATCCTGGTCCTGCTCAATCCTCACCCTCAGTGAGGGAACTCAGAAGATATGGGTGCTGTAGCAACAAAAATGGTGAAGAAATGAGATGGGCCCAACTGTCAGATAAAATAGCGCCCAGGGTCTTAAAGACTCATTTTCGAACAAGCAGCTATCTCAGGGAGATACCAACTAATTGCACATTGAAGAAGCACACTGTCACCGGTCACTGAAGTACTAGAAATCATATAATCTAAAGCCAAAAGAGGGAATAGCATCAAAGGAAGGTCAACATTGTGAGATTCTGGTGTGCAGAAGGCTAAGGATGAGAGTGCCCCCCCACCCCGATACATTTGTGAGATCTACACAGGAAATAAGCCTCCGGTGGTTTTCCAGAATGGAGAAATGGGCAGAAACTGGTTGCCAAACAGAATTCATCGATGACTATAAAAGACCAAAATAATAAACCTGCTTGAAAGGTCTGTTGATTGCCCCCTCTGATGTATGCTGGGCCTCATCTGGTTTTCAACATTTTCTCTCTATATTTTTTCACTTTTGTTTGTTCATGTTGGGGTTTATTTCAAATGCATTTTGTCATGGTATGACCCTCTTCAGTTTTTGTTACATGTGTTAAAGTTTTTCAGTATATAAAACACAGGTCTGATGGACAGACAGGGTCAGCAAGTAGAGTAAGTGTTTTCAGGGAGGGTGAGGGGAGGGAGCCATTGTCGAGAAGTTCAAGAAGGAAAAGAATACTTGAAACTGATATTGTGGTAGCAACAGTATAACACTGCTTGATGTGATTGGACGATGGAATGATATGATAACTGTATTAGCTTCCAGTAAAATGATTTTGAGGGCAAAAATGTAATTATGAAGCCTCTCAAACTGAATTTAAAACCAGTGAATTTATGTTCAACATAAGAGACATATAAAACAATGGGACTCAAAGCATAAAAGCCAAAGAATATATAGAAATAAGTTCAACTGTATAAAGCAGTGGTGGCAGTAGTTCTATCAAAATCAATGTACTAAAAATATAGTGATTGAAAATCAAGAAACTTCAAAGAGTAACAGAATATATTCATACCCATTGACATGGGAGCATCTCCCTGGCATATTGCTGCATTAAAAAATGTTTAGAGAGGCTGAGGCCCGGTGGCGTAGTGGTTGAGTGTGGGACTACGGCCCACTGGTTAGGTGGTTCAAATCCAGCAGCAGCTCCCCAGGAGCAAGGCTGGGCCTCCCACTCCCAGCAGAGGGCAGTGATGCCCCCCCTAAAAAAGTCTGGAGAGGATGTTGAAGACATGCAGTATACATGTTGAAGACATGCAGTATACATGCTGTCCACTGGACCTCTCCCATAGGTACCAGGTCAAAAAGACAACCAGCCTAGATCAGAGTGCAGACAGGGACAACTGGAATCAGGAAGTCATATTTTTATACTTGTCTGTATAAATCCCTGCTCACTTTATAATCAAGAAAAAAAATCCTGTATCGTTTATTTGACATACAAGTAAAAGAAAATATATGGGATGCCTGGGGCACGAGGGGAGAGTTGGAGCATAGGATAGAAAAATGCACCAAGAATGTACACTATCTAAATGAATTTCAGGGACAGGTACACACAGATACATTTAATAACACCTTTAGGGCATCTGTGATATGTGACACTTTCAAATAACTAAAGCACCTGATATGGGTACAGACAGAAGAGGATGCTATTTTTGCGACGCCTATATCATGTTAGATTATACACATATAATCCTTGGTACTTATCATTTGATATCATCCTTTCTACCACTATGGAGCACTTGAAATTATGTTTAGACTGCTAGAAAATTAATCAAGAAATTGCATACATAATGTCTACATCATCAGCACATCTATCTTCATGATCCAAACATATAGCTGTACATGATAATGATGGCGTTGAGCATTAATTAAAAAGGCGGGCAGATTTTTTAGTGAGTCTTTGCCAGTTCTTTCTTTGCCAGTAAAATTTCTCAAGAAGCGTGGTAGAGTTATTATAGGCCCCATTCTTTAGTTGAGGGGAACTGAGGTACTATTAGGTACATTCGTCCATGGACTGAGGTACGAACTGAGGTAATTTGAGACCGGAATCTCTCCCTAATCTGTTCCCACCCCACACTGCTGCTCAAAGTATCATTACAAAATGAGATTACAACCACGAAATCCTAGCCCTCCAGGCATATGACTTCGGATTTTCAAAGGCTATCACTAAAGTCCACATTCTTATCTAATGTGAATGAACTTGCCTCTTGAGTTCACAGTTGCTTGCATTTTAAATGGCATTCCAACCTGCAAGTGAGTGTTACATATATGAACTCCAAGGGTAAGTCAAGGATTGAAACATAAAGTCTGACTCGCTGACATACAAAAAATACAGACTCTGGAAACTATCTACCTGGAGGTTCACAGAACCCAATCTGCCTCTCTCAGAGGTCTCTGTTCCTCAAATTAGATTAACCCTTACTGACTTGCAGCCTGAGAAGGAGCTAGAGAGGACGTGAAGGCCTCAGGACCTGGCCATCACTCTACACAAAACAGGAGACTGGAGAGACTGTATCCTCAGCCAGCAGATAAATGTCATCATTTCTTTGTCAGGAATTATGATCAGAGAACCCAACAAAGACATGGCATTGTTCACTTCACAATAAAAGATACATCCATCAATATATTGCCAACCGTAATATGAGTTACTGCTCACAACCCAAACTGTCTATTTCCCTAGTGTCCAAGGAACAGGGGAAGCATCGACTGAAATAACCTCATAAATAGAAGTTGGTCAGGGTTAGATTTTTTGATAGAACTATCTAAATATTCACTGCCTTGGAGTAGACTCTGTCCCACTGTGACTCCATTTGACAGAGTAGAACTGGCCCCTTGGGTTTCGTAAAGGGTAAATCTTTACAAAAATAGAAAGCCTCATGTTTTCAAAACTCTTTTGGATCTTGGGGGGAAGTCATTGGAAAGATGGATAGACATAGCAAAATAGGTCCTAAATGACTGGGTAAGAAGATAACTTCATAGGGGATCAGGATATAGATGCAAATGAATGAGTGAAGCCACAGGCTGGCTCATAACCTGTAAAATAATCAATAGAGTTGCAGCTTATAGGACTTTTTATGCTAAATATGTTTTATGTTTTATGCTTAAATAATATATTGCTTTACCTTCAAAGGGGGGTGTTAAAAAATCCATTTCACATGCACTAGGCCAGGCCCCACTGAGAAATGTGAATTCTTCTTTCAGATGTCCCAACTGGGCACATCTTAAGCTTCCAACACATGATGTCCTTCTTCTGGGAACATATCTGCAGTGGTCATGTCAAGCCAGTGTCAGGTATTAGAGAATATTTACCACATTCCAAGAACAGAATAACTCCCACACTTCAGCTCAATGCTGAATACATGAGGAGTTCTCAAGGAAGATGAATCTAGAAATGAGTTCTTTTCCCCAGTGCCAAAGAAGGGGGTTCAAGCATAAACCAACAAATGAAGCACCCCAAAGAGAAGATCGGTTACCAAACAGATAGGACCTAACAACCCCTTGTCAGAAGGGAATAAAGAGAAAGTGTTCAGTGCTCCCTGGCTTTTCAAAATCTTCATGCTGCGGTTCATAATCCAGGATAAAAGACCAGGGGTCTGATTTTACAGCACTGCCGGATCATTCTGGTGTCCCCGATCCCCCAGAGGGCATCACCCACTGTGGGAAGGAGTGAAACAGATGAGGAATTTTTCCTTATGCAACACAGTTCATCAATACATACGCTTTCCCCAAATAATCTGAGAGCACACACATAATCCCCACTCATCCAACACCTCTGAATCCAAAATTTCACATGGACAAGAGGTCCAGGCAAAAAGGAGGCAGGGGGGAGAGGACAGGTTTGTGGGAAGGAAAGACGCTCCATGGGTCATCAACAACTCACATTACCAGGGTCCAGCAGAGGAGCCTGACCAGGTAGGTATATGGTGAGCAGAGGGTGGGCTGGTGGGGTGCAGGAAGAAGGGAGGAACAGACAGTCAGGAGGCATAGGAACCAGGGGCTCAGGAGTCAAGGGGTAGCCTTGGAAGTCTCTTTTTCCAAAGCAGCCTCTCTGTCCCCAGCAGAGGCTGTGCCTCACCTGTCCATAGGGTGGGAGCTACCCGACATGGAGAGCCATCCATCTCCCAGGATGACATGGGAAGGTGGAGAGGGGAGGCACAAAGATTCGAAAAGAGGTGATGGTGCTCCCCTCCTGCTCCGGGGACAGCAGGAAACACCCAGTTCTTGGGGTTTCCACGGTGGTGAGTTAGATACGGTAGACCAGGGGGCCCTGCCATGCCACCCACATCTCAAGATCCTCTGGTAGAGCAGGGAGACAGGTAGAGAGCAATGAAGGGACGCAAGCGCTGAGATGATGGAGGAGTCTGGCTGTCCTATTAGCAGCTGATTTATGCCAAATGACCTCGTCTCCGAAACCTAACCATGCTGACATCGACTGTTCATCTAGAGATACAAAAAGGAAACAAATATTGATCTTTGTTCTTCCCCAGAATAGCAACTTTGCATATGTGCAAAATTGTGTCACTATCCAAGACTGTGTTCACATACTCGATGTGAACGCTCTAATATTGTATCTCTAAATGACTGTGAGGTTCTGGGCCAAAAAGGAAGCAAAGTTTAACACAGTGTTCTAAGCTGCCTGGCAATGCATTAGAAACACATTCCAACACAAACACCATCTCTTAGGAATAGCTGGAAGAATCTTTGACTCAGAATACCAAGGAAATCCTTAGTTTATCATGACCTGACCAATAAGTTAGCAAAACAAAGCCTTCAGCAATCGTGCATGGCAGAAAATGGAGACTTTACAAAATTCGTTCAGAAAAGTCAGTGGATAAACCAACAGAAACGTCACAACAAATTCAGGAAAAGGATTTCTCTTCATAATTCTCACATGATATTATTGTAAATGCTGACTTTTCAACAGCAAAAGCAAATAACAGAAGATACGAAGTCACAGGAAAATATGACACAAACACAAGGAAAACAAAGGAGTCAAGAGAAACTGTCCCGGAGGAAGCCCAGATACTGATCTTACTCCACAAAGGCTTTAAATCAGTTATTATAAATATGATCAAAAATCCAAATGAGAGTATTCAATAAAGACAAAAATATTTTAAAAATGTAAAAAGTATTTGAGGTTGAAACATAAAATAATGATATGAAAACATCTATCTGAACTAGCAGAAAAACCAGCACAATTGAAAACAGGTCAATTAAGATTGTCCAGAGTGAGGAACTGAAAGGAAAAGCATAGAAACACAATACTGATTCCATCCCTATTCACAGTAGCAAAAAGATGAAAACAACTTAGGTGCTCATCAAAAGATGGAGGAATAAACAGAATGTGATTTTTGCCTGCTCCTTTTAAGTGCTTCTGAGTCAGTCCCAAGTCAGCATGGCCCCATGACTCCCTGACCTTAAGTTCTGAGAACTCTTCAGCAATCCACATTCCAATGCACTCTGTCTGAAGACAAAACCATTCCCTTCCCTGGCCAGTGGTCTGAGGGAGTTCAATGGAGGTTTAATCTGTTTGGGATTCTGTACATGGATTTTAGGCTTTCACTCTCATTCTTCAAACCAGTGCTCAAGATTTAATCTCTAATACAAGTCCCTTCTCTCACATTGGATTTTATTATTTTCAATCCTTGGGTCACAAAGTCAATTTAATAATACATAAAACTAGAGAAATGATCAATAAGAAAACAGAAGAGTGGAACCACATTATATAAAAACAAATAGAGAGACAAAAAGACCTGGAAACATCTACAGACCATGCTACAAAATAGCAGAATACACGTTTTTCTCAAGCGCACATGAAACATTATCAAACTGACTATATCTTACACCATAAAGCAAGCTTCAATAAAATGAAATCATATAAAATATGCCCTTTGGTCAAAATTGAATAAGAAGTCAGTAGCAAAAAAACCTGGGAAATCCATATGTATATGAAACTAAACAGCCGATTCTTTAGTAACATGTGGGTTAAAGAATAAATCAAAAGAGAAATTAGAAAATACTGTGAGATAAGGAAAAATGAAAACACCACATTCCCAAACATATGGAATGCACCTAAAACCGTCTTCACGGGAAATTGTATAGCTATAAGCACTTACATTAAAAATAAATAAATTTCAAATTGTCTAATGTCCCACTTTCTTAGAAAAGAAACTAGGAAAATAAAATAAACTTGAAGTTAAAATATGGGAGGAAATAATTATATAGGACTTTAACAAATGTGAAAGAGAACAGAATAAAAAATAAAATTCATGAGAGCAAACTTGGGGGGGACATAATTGCCAAACTCACAGCGAATGAGGAAACTGATGCATTCGAATTATATAGTATTGATGATGAATACTGACCACTGCATGGGCCAGGGTCGAACCAGGCAGCCTCCTGGACCGGGCAGCCCCCTGGACCAGACAGCCCCTTGCACTCATTTTGTGTCAGCCTCACCAAGAAAGAGATGGACAGCCTGGTGAACTGTGTAAACCCTTCCTCTGGCACTTCACAGAGCTTATCTCCCCGAAGGGCACAGCCCCTTCACAGAACTTATCTCTCAGGGCCGAGTCTGGACAGCCTCTTCCCTCAGTGCTTCAGGAGGCAGATTTGTGTTCTCACAAACCCTATCCTGACTCAGACCCTGCAACTGCAACATCAGAAAGCCTCATCCCCTTATTGGTACATAAGCCTTGTCTCAAGCCACCACCCCAATACTGGGCGCAGCCTCCCTTGTTCGACCCTGGCCCATACAACCACATTATGAATTGCTAGAACTAACACATCTGTGTCAGAAGAGGTACAGTGAGGATGATGCTTGCGAGTGTGGAGGGTGAGACTTTGCCTCACATACTTTGGACACTCTAACAGGAGAGACTAGTCCCTGGAGAAGGACATCAGGTTTTGTGGAAGGTCCGTGGAAAAAAAGAAGCCCCTCACTGAACTAGATGGCTTGACAGAATGGCTGCAACCATGGGTTGAAACAAAATGCTTGTGACAAGGCACAGGATGGCATTTCATTCTGCTGTACTCCCGGAGTGGGCCCAAGGCTTACAATGAGTCAGAGTAGATGCACCCACCCCTAGACTCAACTAAACAGCACTGCCCAAACTGTAAACATAAAAAGGGAATCGAGGGATGACAGTAGGCTAACGGACTAGAAGGAGCCCTGGCGGTGCTGTGCACTATGTGTTAGGATGATAACCCAAAGATCAGCAATTTAGATCCACCGCTCCGAAGGAGAGAAGGCCCTTAGGCTCCCTGCTCTTAAAATTACAATCTTACGATACCCTCGCACAGGTCTGCCCTGTCCTACAGTGTGGCTATGAGTTGAAAACAACTCAATGACAGTGGAGGTGGGGGTTGGTGACATATTAGATGTGTTGTTGTTGTTGTTGTTAGAGTCCAGTGGGTTGGCTCTAACTCCAAGGGGGACTATGTGAAAGATGAAGGACAGCAGGTTGAAACACCGCCCAAGTAGATAAAATACTGAAAGTGGGGAAGCTTCTAAAGCTACACAAATCACCAAAGCACACTCATGAAGAAGCAGGAACTCTGAATGGAAGGACCCCTCTAGGGTCCAGTGGAAGCTTTGCTAATGACAGCAGCGGACATTTCTTCTGTTCACAAAGCTTACTCTGCCCATCTTCCCACCGATTATGTGACGTCACCTCGAAGAAGCTGGTGCCCAACCCATTAGAGTTAGACGCATCAACTGGAAAGATGCTCGAGGTTCATCGTGTCTATAGAAATGTACAGATGGCCCAAAGACTTAATTACCCTAGAACATCCATTGTTGGCTCTCTTGCTTCTGACCCCAGGCTCTCTCCCTCTGGGCCTCTTTCCCCTGGTCCTCTCTCTCAGCAGATCCCCACAGCAGAAGCAACTGTGGCACCAGGGCTGTCTCACTCTTTCCTGGACAAACTCTGTTGTGGTTTGTTAGTGGGTCTGTATTAAACCTAATATTCTCTTCCTTTATGGTGTAGTGGCTCTCCTGGACATTAAAACTTTAAAGTTAGCTGATTCTCTGAGTTTCATCAAAAGACCAGCTCTAACCTTTCCTTACCTGGCTATACTAAACTCCTTTCACTTCATTCCCTTTGCTTTCCCATTTCCTACAAACTTCAGCTTCCTCAATAAATCAATTACAGATCTCGCTCTATCTCTTGTCTCTGAAAGACCTAACAATAACAAGGAAATTAACTGAGTTATTGATGCTTCCACACAAAGAAAACGATAAGCCCAAATGACTGGGTTGATGAAGTCTCTCAAACAATTAGAGAAGAATTAATGCTATCCTTCACAAACTACAACCTTCCAGCTTTTCTACAGGATAAAAATGGGGCTGTCTGTTCCTGTGTTAGTCTGGGTAGACTAGAGAAACAAATTCATATACACACATATATACATAAGAAGAGGTTTATAGATAAGAGGAATGGAACATTGAGAAAGCATTCCAACCCAATCCAGTCCAAGTCCACAAATCTGATATTAGGCCATCTGTCCGATACCAATCCAGAAAGTCCTCCTCTGACTCACAAAGCACATGCAATGATACCAGGACAACCACAGGCCAATGGGTGCAGAGTCTTGTGTATACAGTAGCAGTAGAAGCATCTCAGCACTGGCTTCTCCATGTGGCTTTCTGGTCCCAGAGGTCTGGTTCCATCAGTTTAAGTCCATGTGGCTTCTCCTCCAACTCCTCCAGGATTCAGGGTCTATCAGCATGCTGCCATCTTGTCTTGTCAGCTGCAATGTCTCCCAAGGACTGAATCTTGTATCTTGACTGTACAGCGTCTCCAAGAGACTGAGCGTTAAGTTTCTCATGCCCATGGGAGAAATATCACGAGTTTTCCCAGAATTCTCAGGAGAAAGCCATGCCCACACAGAGGTCTCATTGGCCAACTTCAGACTGACAGGCCAGACTCCACCCTGTACTCCCAATCATGAAACTGACACGAGTAAATGACTGCCACAGTTCCCATAGAGATTCGGTCTCAGGAATTCTGTGGGGCAGTTCTACTAGGTTTCAAAGAGTCAAAATCAACTCCAAGGCATTGGGATCATCAGCCATTCCCAAATAAATAAATAAGAAGGAAACCCTTCTCAACTCATAGTAAGAGGGAGGACTACCTAGATATCAAAACCAGATAAAGACATTACAAGAAACCTGCAAAATACTCCATACAGTGACATAAAAATTGTAAACAAAGTAATACTAATAAATCCAGAAACAAATAGAAAGACTAAGTGATAGCAAACAAAATTTGATGTATCTTAGAATTGTAATTGGTCAAACATGTGAGCATTCATCAGTGTAAAAAGCATATTGAAAAGGGATTCAGCACATGCTTATCTAAATAGACTAAAAAAACTGCATTTCACTAAATCACCCTTTCATTGTAAAAAAAAAAAAAAAAACTCCACCAACTAGAAAAAAAGGTACTTCCTCAACCAGATTAAAGCCACCTACAGAAAACCCTATAGTCAATATCATGCTCAGTTGTAGAAGACGACATGTCTTTCCCAAAAAAATCAGGGAAAGGGCAAGATTGTCACTCACGCCACTTCCATTCAGCATGGTACTGGAGGTTCTAGCCCAGGAAATTTGTCAAGAAAAAGAAAGAAGGCCCAGACCTTGTCGAGAAAACTAATTCCTTTCACAGAAAATATGATCTCATAATTAGATAACCCTAAGAAACTGTGGTAGTTACATCATCTGGTATTGATTGGAACTTAGGATTAAGAGTGAAGGGGTGGAGTATAGTCTGTCAATTGAGTTAAAGTCAACGAGTTCTCTGTGTAGACATGGCCTTCTCTTGAGGATTCTGGGAATTCCTGTGTTTCCTCCTGGAGCATGGGAGACACACACTTTCTCTGCTCATTCCCTGAGAGATGCTCTACTGACAAGACACAGGGCACTATGCTGATAGACCCCAGGCAGGGGAAATGGGAGAGTTAGACTCACACAGAAACTTTCTTTCTCTTCACACACACACACACACACACACACACACACACACACACATTAGCTCTAATAGATGAGTTGAGCAGGATTAGATGATGAGACAATATATGAAAACTCTATTGTATTTCTCAAAATTTGATTAAAAAAGCTATTGTATTTCTCAAAGTTTTATTAAATTAAGATTTCCATTTGCTAAATGAGGTACATAGGGAACCCAATACTTGTACACTGAGAAATATAAAACAGCAGTCAACAAAATTGAATAAGACACAACGAATACTCACATGTTCAAACAATTACATTTGATAACAAACAGAAAGACGTCCAGCACTCCTGGACAGGAAGACTTAACATCATTGGCATGGCATCGCTCTCCTTCATGATCTGCATAAACAATGGAATCCCTTCCAAAATTCCAATTTCCTTATCGCAGAAATCCACAAACCAATTCTAAAATTCTTCTTTTTATTTTTTGTAAAGATCATTCAATTGGGGGTTCTTGCAGCTCTCACAACTAAAATTCTATGCATCTGTAAAGGACCACAAATAGCTAAAACACTCTTAAAAAAGCACAGGTTTGGGACTCACTATCATGTCAAAACCTGTAACAAAGCTACAGCAATAAAAACAGCTGGGCTGAGTAAGGACAGAAATGTGGATCAAAGTGTAATAAGATTGGGGCACAGAAGTAGACTCTTACATGAACAGTTCGTTGATTTTTCAACCATTCAATACAAGAACGAATATACAAGCTATCACACCTGGGACTTTAACGACTTGACATTAAGTGATCATCTAGCAGGGAAGCAACAAAGCTCACATGGAAGAAGCACATCATCCTGTGGGATCACGAGGTGTTGAAGGGAATCAGGTATCTGGCATCAGAAGACCCACAACAAACAACCATTTTCATGTGAAGGAGAGGGGTAGAAATGGAGACCCCAAACCCATCAGTAGACAACTGAACATCCCCTCTCAGGAAGAGACAAGCTAGCCAGGGTGAGGTAGAAACTGACAAAGCACACAACATTCCTCAAGTTCTTTAATGCTTCACTCCCCCCACCCCCCAGCCCAACTATCATGACCCCAGTTCTATCTTACAAATCTGGCTAGACCAAAGCATGTGCACTGGTACAGATAATAAAAGTTCTCAATACACAGAATCCAGGACAAGTAAATCCCTTGGGACCAATAATGAGAGTAGAGATATAAGAAGGGTAGAGGGAAGGTGGGAATAGAAGGGGGAGAAAGGGGAACTGATTGCAATGATTGACATACAACATTCCCCGCCACCTCACCCCCCACCAGGGGGATGAACAACAGAAATGTAAGTGAAGGAAGATAGTGGATAATATAAAATATGAAAATTAAAATAATTTATAAATTATTAAGGGTCCATGGGGTGGGGAGGAGCTGATACTAAGGGTTCAAATAGAAAGAAAAGGTTTTGGAAATGATGATGGCAACATATGTAGAAATGCGCTTGATATATAGATTATTAGAAGAGCTGTAAAAGCCTTCAATAAAGTGATCTATTAAAACTTTTAAAAAGAAAAAATATACAATTCAACATAGAGCTGGGGTAAAAAGGATATTCACAAGCAGATAATAAATAAACAAAGTCAGACCATGATCTCACATCACACATAAACTATCGCAAGCAAGGAGAGAATACCGTTCTGATCTTGGTTAGGCTGTGGTTTCTTATATATGACCTTGACAGCCAACATGACAAAAGAAAGCAGTGAAATTCTTCAAAATCAAAGACATCAAGGAAATTAAAATAGAACCATGAAGGGGGAAATATATTTTCAAATAATATACCTAGAGACCTTGAACCCAGAATGATAGCATGGATCAACCTTGAAACACTGTTAGGAAAAAAGAAGCCAAACACAGAAGGTCACGTGTTCCATGATTCCATTTCTATAAAATATCTAGGATAAGCACAGCTGAAGAGACAGAAAGGAGGGCAGAGAAGACTAAGTGGTGTTCACAGACAGGTGCTTCTTCCTGGAGTGATAAATGGGCTGGAATTAGATGCAAAACTCTTGGCACTATTTTTAATACATAAAAGCCTTACATATTCCATGTAGCTTTCAGTAACTTGCATTTTTCACTCAAAATTATTTTTCTAAAATTGATAAGATACCCACAGTTGTTGTTTGGGCTGTTTTTCTTTTTCTTTTTTTTTTTTTTATTTTATTGGGGGCTCTTACAGCTACTACAACATTCAGTACATCATTTATATCAAGCACATTTGCACACATGTTTCCACATTCATTTCCCAACATTTTCCCCTTGAGCCCTTGGTACAAGCTCCTTTTTAAAAAAAAAAAAAAACTCCCCTTTCCCCTCCCACCCCCTTTTTTTTTAAAATGAATCATTTTGTTGGGGGGCCCATACAACTCCCATCACAATCCCTAACAACATCAGTTGTATGCAGGCCACTTTTACACACCCATTGCCATAATCACTCTCAACACATTCTCCCTCCCTCCAGGCCTCCATTATAAGCTCCCTATATTACCCTTCCTCCTCCCCTTCCCCTTGAACTCTTAGTAATTTACAAATTATTTGTTCATCCTGTACACTGTACAATGTGTCCCAACACTCACTTCCCTGTTATCCTTGCCCCAGAGAGGAGGCTACGTGTAGATCCCTGAAGTTGGTTCTCCCTTTCTATTCCTCCATCCCTCCACCCTCCTGGTATTACCACTCCTATTACTAGTCTTGATGGATCATCTATCCTAAGTTTCCCATGTTTCTAACTTCACTGTACATCTCCTGGTATAGCTGGTTTTATGTGGTAGGATTGGGTTCATGATAGTGGGTGGGAGGCAGCATGGGAACTAGAGGAAGTTTGCATATTTCATAGCTCCTACCCTGTATCTTAACTGACTCATCTCCTCCTTGTAACCCCTCTGTTAAAGGATGTCACCTCACCTATTGATGGGCTTTGGGTCCCCAATCTGTACTCTCCCTCATTAATAATAATATAATTTTAGCTCATTGATGCCTGACACCAGATCCCTTCACCACCTCATGATCACACAGGCTGGTGTGCTTCTTCCATGTGGGCTTTATTGCTTCTGAGCTGAATGATCGCTTGTTTACTCAAGGCTTTAAGTCCCCAGACGCTATATCTTTTGGTAGCCGGGCACCATCCGCTTTCTTCACCACATTTGCTTATGCACACATTTGTCCTCAGGGATCATATCAGAAAGGTGAGCATCTTGGAATGCCAATTTAATTGAACAAAGTGTTCTTGAACTGAGAAGATACTTGAGTGGAGGTCCAATGCCCATCTGTTGTCCTACTACTACCCCTATAAGTATACACATTAATCTCTTTCCCCATCCTCATTTATAAATATATGCCCCTATGTACATACCTGTATTTGAACCTCTATAAATATTCATTATCCCCCCAGTTCCTTCCTCTATTTCCATTTGCTTCCCTTGTCCCACTATCATGCTCACTCTCCATTTGGGTTTCAGTATTTTTTCTCTGTTACATTAGTCTTAATCAATCCCTATAGGCCTTCTCTCACCCACCTTGTCCCTGCATTTGTATCAATTGTTATTCACTTTTTCCTGGGCTGGTCGACATCACCACCTTGCCCCCTCCTCCCCCTCTTCAATGTCCCCTACCCTGGAACCATCAGTCCTGTCATTTTCACCTCTAACCTCTTTGTCCAATCTATCTTGTCTAGATAGACCTGTAGAGGTAGCAATATGTACAAGAAAGGTCTCCTAAAATGGAGCAACTTAAGCAAATAAAACAATAACAACAGTAAGAAACCCCCTCAATGTACTATACAATATGTAACAGAATAATAAAAATAATAGCAATATAAGAACCTGTATAAAGTTCAAGGTCTGTAGCTGACCTCCTAGAGTGACCCCTAGTTGAGTTGGATGGGATGCCAATACCCTGGCCCCAAAGTATATCCTTGTCACTCCATCTGTGACTCTATGCCCTGTTGCACACTCTTAGTGCTTTGCATTGGTGTGGTTGTGTCCAACAGGGTATGATCTTGACCCCGCTTCTTCTTCCTGGCCCCAATAGGCCTTGGGTCTGCGAGGGTAGCCGTATTTCTTAATAGGGCTGGACGTGCAGCCCTCTTTGTGCAGTAGCTGTTCTGAGTGGGATTATTGCCCTGAAGGCTCGGTGGGCCAGGATGCACATCATTCTCTCTTCCTCCCCTTTCATTTGTTCTCATGTGCTCTGGTCAGGCTTATCTCACTCCCCAAGCTTCAGCTTCAGTGCTGGCCTCCAAGGCAACTTCCTCTGGTAGAGAGGTGGCTGCCCCTATAGTTGGGGTTGGGGTTGTGTTCTCAGGTTCCTCCACTGGTTCTCCACTCCATGCTGTCGTGCTGCATTCACATGCTGGGTCTCCGGGTTTAAGTTTGGTCCCTCTTTCCCTGTGGAGATATAAACAATACGCTCCCCTTTGATGGTTTAGTGCCCCCTTCTCTTTCTACACATCGCCATCTGCCTCCCCTCCCCCCTTGATAGCTACCATATGTAGCCTTAGATTTGATCTGGCCCCTGCCATATTACCTGGGCCTTCTCCCAGGATTTTCTCTATAGTTTTTCCCGATGCCCCTGTTGGGCTTTTTTATCTTTGCAGGTGTGCAATTTGTGTGTGTGTGTGTGTGTGTGTATCCGTGATCACATCACATGTATTCATTCTTCTCCTGATACATATTTGACTTTTTCACTGTCATGTTAAACAACACACAATAATAGCACATTCACCTGCTATGGCTATGCACAATGATTTCTCTAGCTTCTGTAGCTGGGAGAAGAACTGACCATGGGGCCTGCTCATCTTTAAAGTAGTGCTAAACAGTCTTGCACATTATTACACATGTGAACACAAACAACTATGTGATTATACACACAACTAAATCTGACACTTTATAAGATGGGCTTCATGATATTGGAATTTTATTTCAATAAACTGTCCCTCATTTTTTAAAAAAATTCAATAGGGGCATCCATGTAAAGACCTAAAAGACATTTATGTAAAAATTCTCAGGCATCCCTCCATCTCAGGAGCACAGGGCCTTATTCCACAAACCAAGATGTATACTTAGTCAGCAGAGCAGGAACAAAGGGAACAACTATATCTATAATTTCAGATGATAGTCTCAGAGATTCTCCTTTGGAAATCCCTAAGGTCCTGGGACCCCACACTAGAAAGTCAAGAAGAGCTTTCTTTTAAAGAACATGCAGGATCCAGGCAAGTACTCAGTCCAAGAACCACAGTTCTAGATCTCTCACCTATTGCTGGACCCAATTCTTAGACCAGCAGTGTGTGATCACGGCTCTTCCACTCACCACTCTCAGGCATTTTCCCCATGACTGGTCCCAGTCCACCCGTGTGCGGGGCCTAGAGTGTGGGCTACTTCATCCTCCAAGTCTTAAAAACCAAAGCCTCTGTTCACTTTGGAATTTCCCCCTAATGTATGCACACACTGGAACTGACCCAAGAGCACAGAATGTTACCCTAACCCTATGGATTTCTGAGGCTGCAATTCTTTACAGGAGAAGGCAGCCTCATCTTGCTCCAGCAGAGAGACTGGTGGTTTCAAACCGATAGCCTTGTGGTTAGCAGCCCACGGCCTAACTGAAAAGACTCAAAGGCAGTGGGTTTTCTTCGAGGCACACACTCATAGAAAGAGAGACATCCCTCCACTTTGTTGAGGGCGTACTTACCTCAGCGCCAAGTCCCTATATTGGAGAGATGTTCAAGAGTCCTCACAAGTCTAGGACCCCTCCTTCCTCCTTTGTGCTCTCACTAAGAATTCTGCCATAACTTTGGGAGAACACCTGAAACACTTATTTTGACTGCTTCATAAATCCTTGAAAGTTCAGCCTTCAGAATTTTGTTCAATGCCTTGTTCATAACAGACTTTAACTAAGGGAGACAGCAGTCAGTGTGAGATGAAAATAATAACAAGGTTCAATCTATCGGGAGGGCATGAAGGTGGGGTGAAAAAAAGAGCTGGTACTGAGGGCTCAAAAAAAAAGTAAATATCTAAAAGAGAATGAGGGCAACATATGTACAAACATACCTGATTTGATTGATATATGAATTGTGGTAAGAGTTGAACGAGCCCCCAATAAGATTTAAAAGGAAAAAGGCTTTGACTGAATGGCTGGTGTGTGTGTTTTGTGTGTGTGTGGGTGTGTGTGTGTGTTTCAGGTAAATTTATCTTCTTTTTATTTAAAGGAAGAAATTTTCATGAATCTATGAATACCATTATTTTCCCAAGGCTTACAAGATAACCACTCACCAGTTATATATCTCACCAGAGAACAAATAATAATTAGTTAACTCCACATGCACCCAAAATGTCTTTTATTTTCTTTGTTAATATTCCCCCTCGCCCCATTTTATAAACAACTTGATGGAAGACCTGTTTCGCTTTAATATTTTTCCAACACTGTATTCTTTAGGTGGAGGTTTTGATTCGTCTTATGAGAGGTTTCATTATATTAGCGAATTAGTTTTCCCACACAAACTGTCCATCGCATTGTTGCACACTCTTCACTTCCTCTCTGGATCCCTGTTTCCGTTGGTCATTTCCCTGTCACATCCTGCCTTCTCATTGTCGGCTTTCATCAAATTTGTCCTTATGGTCCAGCATATTAGATTGTTCTAAAGGGCTCCTTCACGCCGGGGGTGTTGATTGTACACACCTACTATGTGGCTGAAAGGTGGTCTCTGGGAGTATCTGCAGTTTGTCTTGGGACATTCATCTCAGGGTTCCGCCAGTCTCTTACAGACCAGCAAGCCTGCTTCTGGCTTTGTGTTTGCTTCGTTTTGTATTTTCAATTGTGGTCAATATTTGCCCATTCTAACCGGGGCCTTCCTTGTGGTCCAAGTCAGAATGGTGGGTGGTCCCTAACTGCCACCCACCGTGCGCAGAGGCTGGAAGTGCTGTGAACCATCCTCTATGCACTGCGCGTCTCTACAACCAAGACAGACACGCTCCAAAATGTCTATAAAGTGCTGAGACTGTGTCACCCGCCTGACACAGAAAAGTTACTACAAGCCCGTGGGCCTCCCTGGCAGCAACAGGGGTGCCCCAGCAGAGTGCCCGGCCCCTTACCCCCCACCCCAGCGCTGCCCCTCTGAAGAGAAGCCTGGGGAACAGGGCCATCGCAGACCACACACACAAACATGCACAGCACACCCAGTCTGTTACGCATCACACACTATGATGAACGACATGGTCTCTGGGCTCTGGGTTTATCCCCTAAGCAACAACACAAGAGTGTTAGCATCTCTATCAGAGCCTGGCACATTTCCCCGTGTCCTTGGCACTGGGGCACTGCCTGAAACCCTCCGCTTTTACTTCCTGACCCGCTGGGCACACTGGACACCCTCTGTGACGTGTCCCTACCTTTGGGAACTCCTTTCTCTCCTTGTTGCCCTTTGGATGATTTCCTGTGGATCCCCTGCCCAGAGGGCCACTAATGGATGCGGTAAAAATACCCAGCTGCCCAGCCTACTGAGAATCTCCTCTCGAGTCTCACTGGGGCAATGATGTGCTTTGCTTCCCCCGCTGTATAGCAGTCAGCTGCCTTTCCTGTGCCTGTAATGAGAAGACTGGGGCATCCACGGAGACGTGGGCAGCTGGCCGCGTTTGGAACCAGATCAGATCATTAAATGGCGCGCGTAAGGCCATGAAAGAATCTCCCTTAAAGCCTCACCCATTCAGACTTCACCGGATCTGAACTAGTCATCCTAGATGGTCGGTGAATTTTCCTCTTTCTTCACTTGCCTTTCAAATCCAGGGAATAAGAAGTGTAGAATTATTATGCTAGGGTCACGATCACAGCATGCTATATTAACAGTAGGAAGGAAAGATGGATGCTTGCTGTCCAAAGAGAGCAGATGATCGTCGGGCACTTACGTAGAAGAAACCATGTGATCAAATACCAGCAGCAGGCCAGGCTTCCTTGTGAAAATCTCAGGAGGTTCTGCCAGAGGCAGAACACTGGGACATAGGCCCGGAGGTGAGGAGTCCGCAGAGAGCCCAGGACACCTGGTGGTAAGAGACCGCTAGAGGCACGGTGCAGAGGAGCTACCTTGAAGGCCGGTGGACTGCCCCGTAGGGAAGGCAGCCGGAAAGCCAGGGTCAGCAATCGGTAGACTTCCTATCTGAGGCCATGCTGGGCCAAGGTTCAAAGGACAAGCAGGATCAGCCAGGTGACCAGGGGGTGGGAAAAACCTAGCTGTAGAGAGCTTCCCATCGCAATTCAGTGTATATCCAGCAAGGGTAGGCAATGCTGCTTTTTCAGTCACAACAATGAGCTTGGACGTCATTCAGAGGCCCTGGGAGTCCCTACAGGGGTTTTAATGGAGGAAACCAGCATTTGTGCTTTCCCTGGTACCCCTCTGGTAGCAGTGGGGAGAAGATGGACACAGATGGATGGACACATGTGAGACCTACTGTGGAAGTCTTTGCTGGGGCTGCCGGGTGAGGGAAGAGAAGAAAAAGATCACACACACACACACATACACACACACACCTGGTGACTTAAATTGCCTCCTGCTGGGGAAAAGTGAAGCTGTTCAGTTCTCCCACTGATGGGGTCTGCTCCTGCTCCTTCACAAGATAGGAGGAGTTACTGCCCGCCAGGTGAAGGCATGAGGGACGAGGTGGCCGGTGCACATAGAGTGAGCTCCATCTGCTCTGCCCCGGGATGCGGGCATCAGGGGGTTAGAATCTGGATCTACCAGACCCAGCTATCTTTTATTATGAACAGTGCACCTGGCAGTTGACCACTGACCCTCACGATCTCCTCTGATCAACTGCCCTGGTCTCTGCAGCCTCCCAGCTGAGCCAGGGCTACAGCAGGTGCAGCTGTCCTTAAAGCACCTCCACTACCCCTCACCAGCTCCGATGGAATCCCTGACCCCATCTGCCAGGCTCAGGAGAGGCGCTCAGAGCCACAGCCCTCTGGGGTTCTTGCCCAGAGAGGGTGTGTTCATAAACAGACTTGACACCTCTCCCAGACCAGCCCTTTCTACCATGTTGTCAGCTATGGTTGTGCTTTCTGCCCCAGACTCTACTCCACCCTCTGCGCGCACACACACCACCACCACCACCACCACCACCACCACCACCACCACCACCACACTCATACCCTTCAGTGTCTACTTCCAAGAAGAGAGAAGTCAGATACAACTCCTTCCCTCTTTCTTCACATTCCCAGACTGCTGGGATCAAAAGGCATTTCTATCTGTGTGTCGGTGCCTGGGCCTCAGGGCTCAGTCTCCACAAACAACGTCTCCATGCTGTAAAAGAAAGCCCCCTGGTAGTTCTGGCGGCAGACTCCAGACAAACTGAGCACTGGCAACCACGGAGAACAAAGGACCTTTGGTTTTTCCCTCCCAGAGGCAACTCCCCTCTAACTATCTTACTACAAACGTCCCATGAGCTCATCGTAATTCCTGCACCTACCATCACCCCATCAACCACTTCCACACTGACAGTCAGGATCGTGGACAGCCATGACCACACCTGTGCCTTGAAGGAAAACGCATGTGTTTCTAGTGAATGGTTCGTTGAAACTGCCTCAGAAAAATTTAGTTGTTTTGATTGCTTGAGTTTTTAGATGCAGGGAGAATGGATCAGTTCACAAGTGGTTTGAATCTAGTTTTATCTGACCACTGAGTGCTTAAGGCCTCCTGGGGGGAAAAAAAATCTCTTCCCTTCTCCCAGCATCCTCTGGGCACCTACTTTTAGGGTTAGAATGGAGCTAGGCTAATGATCAAAGAGGATAAAGCAGGTTCTAGCAAATAATTCAGGAGTCTCTGTCCTCTTCTTCTGTTCCTTTTTGCCACCCCCCCAAAAAAATTGGGCAAAGTTTTTGTAGTATGCGTGTTTATCCACTAGGTGACATCGAAAAACTTGCTCTGCGTTAGTGCACCCAGTGGCATCACCTGGGGAGGTTCTCTCTGGCCATAGTGAATGTTTTTGTAAAAGCCGTTTCTCTTCAACCTCATTTTTTGTGATGGCCAGTTTAAGAGAACAGCATGTGGCTAAGAAATTTTGTATCTTGCTCAGGGAAAAATGCCACAGAAACTGTTGTGATGTTGAACACAGCTTACAAGGACAGCACTATGGGAAAACATCAAGTGTACGAGTGGTTTTCTCATCTCAAAAATATGTGAAATGTCAAATGATGACAAACCTCCCTCTGGATGTCTGTCAATTTCCTGAATGGATGAAAAATGTTGACTGGTAGTGGATTTGGAGTTTATTCCACTAGGAGAGAATGCTAATCAAACTTTCTATTTATAGAGGTTCTGAAAAATCGTGTAACAGTGTGTGACAAAAAGGTCTGATTTGTGGCAGACAGGGGACTAGTTTTGCCACCACAACAATGCACCTGCTCACAAAGTCATCTCAGTGTACCAGTGTATGGCAAAAACCAGCATGCTTTTCTTGCTCCGTTCACCGTAGTCACCTGACCTTGATCCATGCAACTTCTTTTTGTTTCTGCGAATAAAGAGGAGTTTCACGTATAGTGCTTTGAAGTTGATAAGATTGTTTGGTTCAAAAAAATTAAATACATAGCTCTGGGGGAAAAAAGTCTGGGTTTTGGGGGGTACCCCTTCATATAGGTACAGAATCTCCACAACACCCTAGGAGTGTGTCCCTAGAATAAAACATTCTCCCCTAGAATCACAGAGTTGTGGTGGGGGGGGGGGAACATATTCTAAAATGATGAGCTTCCTTCATGGGTCATCCATCTTGTATGGTTTGGTAGAGAGGGCTGAGTGTCCCCTGACCTTTAGCTTCATCTGACCTTTCCAACCACAGAGCAGAAAATTCTCCTTAACCGTCCATCTCCAGGGCTCCCTTTGTCTTAGCATAGGCATTTAGCAATACTCTCACGGAAGTGATGATTCCCAGAGACTTGACATCCAGAGCAATAAAAGGTGTCCAGGTGTCAAGAGAATGAGTGCACTTGGTGAATGAGGAATTGATGTCAAGGGTGTAAGATGTTTATACCTTCGCTGTGGATTTCTGATACAGCTCACATTTCAGCCTTAAGTATTTACCATCTGAGAGAGGAAAAGGGGAGCTCCTAAATATTTTAACCTTCTTCCTCCCTTACATGCACCACGACTTGTCTGTCAGTGTGTCCCACGGTGTGCTTTGCATATGTCTGTGATGTGGGCAACAGTGTCACCGGTATTTCAAATACCGTAAGGGTCACCCAAGAGATGTCAGCAGAGCTGTCAGATGAAGGACAAGCCAAGGAAAAGGGAAGCGAGGATGCTTTGCAGAGGGCTAGTGGTCAGACTTCATCTCGAGTACCACAGCCACGTTGCCAGGAGAGCCCACGTCTCTGGAGAAGGACATCCTGCGTGATAAAGGAGAGGGTCTGCCACACAGAAAGCCCGAATGAGATGGATTGGCACACGGTGGCTACCACAGGGGGTTCTCACAGCGACTTGCTTCAAGGTAGTGGTAGACTGTGTGTGTGGGGGGGGGGGTAAACTTGACAAAAATGATGCTCTTGCTTTCTCCAACTCAAGGAAAAATAAAATACACCTTTTCGTATTTGAGTAGGTAGAATCTACTCAGTGCCATTTGAGTCAACTGTTAAAGACAGCATCCACAACGCACTGGAAAAGGAGAAATCATTTATGCCACGTTAAGTGGGAAACCAGAAACCAAATTCACTACTCCTGGGTCAATTCTGACCCACAGCAACTCAAGAGGGCCGGGCAATAAACCCTGTGGGTTTCCAAGGCTGTAAATCTTTATGGAAGCAAGAAAGCCTCATTGTTCTTCCTCAGATGAGCTAGGAGGCTTGAACTGTTGGCTTTGCAGTTAATAATAAGAGGCCCCTAGCCATAAAATGCACCCAGTTTTTAGAGCAAGAAAACAAGAAAAAATATTCTGACCCAAATAGTACCAGTATACTAAAATCATTATTGAAATAAAGCAAAATATGGTAATATTTAACAGCATAAACTCAACAGCGGTGCTACAAATCATCACCACTTCTATTAACAAATGTGCACTGTGCTGATCATGTGACCTGACTGACATTGAGACTCCAGGAGGCGGGACATCCCCTGAACACACCGAAATCCACAGCAGACAAACAGCAGCAGACAGTGGACACATGGGATCATAAACAAATATTCTGGGGTACCACACCTTCGGACCCTAAGGTGTACTCCCCTTTTCCCTCCAGGTTTGGGGGGAGGAAAAGTGTGTCTTATGGTCTGAGAGATACAGTAATGACACAGTATGCCACCCACTATGCCACCAGGGCTCCCCTGTAGTCAGAATGATATCAACAATGCACAGGAAGTCCTATGCATGACGTCTGGCAGTGTACAAAACCAGCAGACTTCTACTTTGTCCTCCCCACTACACACCAAGTAAGGAAACGTCATCAAATAGAGGAGATGAAAGGGCTTCTGCACCCAACATAAACTGGACGCCCACACTCTGATAACCCCTCTTGGCTCCAGCAACATCAGGAGCTTGCAAAGCCTTCCCACAATCTCCTGCAGCCCTGAGGGCATGACAGCTCTGTGGTGTTTAGCCTGGGCAAGGCCTCCCATGAAAGAGTCAGGAAAGATTCTGGGGACACAGGGAAGCCCTTGAATATAGCAAGGGGTAGAGGAGTGGAGTCTACCCTGTCAATCACATCCAAGCCTGATTGATGCTGCCTTGTGGGCATGTCCTTCTCATGAGAATTCTGGGAGTTTTCCTCTCTTCCTCCCTGGAGTGAGACACACACACTCTGTTTCACCTTCACATGGAGCCACACTTATGGCAGCCAGAGCCCTGGAGATGCTTCCACCACCACTGGACCCACAGGACTTTCCACCCACCGGTCTGGCCTGTAATATTCCTATATTCAACATCACTGCATGTGCTGCATGAGTCTGAAGAGGAATTTACAGTCTGGTATCAGAAATAAGGGCTAATATTGGACCTCATCTGGACAGATCTGTGATGTTTTCTTAATATACAAATACTCTACATAAAGCGCTTGCTATAACACTCTTTCTTATACACAAAAGAGTTTCTCCAAGATTTGTTTCTCTTGTCAACCCAGACTAACACACTAAGCATCACATATTTCTTTGGAATTGTCACAAATATGGTTCTCTTCCAGTTAACTAGCAAAGTAGTTATCGCCCCGATTTCTCTGCATAGACAAATGAGTATTCTCAGTGCTTAATCAGCTTGTTGAAATACCAATTTCAGTTGGTATTTTCTGTCAATTTCTGAAGCCTTATTTTTCACTAATGTCTTCAGTGCAGCTTGGACTTCTTCCTTCAATACCATTGGTACTTGATCGTATGCCACCTCTTAAATGATTGAGGAATGAAGGTAAAAGCCCAATTTGATGAATTTAAGAGAAAATACTCACATTTATCCTATAGCCCACCCCATATGCCCAAGCACACACACACACACACACACACACACATGTTCTTGATGTCATAGCTAAAAATTCCTTGTCAGATCAAAGATCGTGACCCTTTCCCATGTTTTGTTTTAAGTTCAGTTTAATTTTAGTTTCAGATCCTAGATTTACATTTTTGATGCATTTTCAGCCGAGTTTTACATAGGGTGTAGGTAACTGGGATGTCAAGAATGGCTTAATATTGGCTCCTTCAGTAATAATCTTTGTCAGTTCCATCAAACCGAATGAGATATTTCAGAATGGGTGGATTTCATCTTGATGAGTCTGGGTCAAAGAAGTTATTGGAAGACACTGATAAGATTCAGCTGTGAGTGATTACTGACAGGGTTCATTAGAACTCTGACATGGGGATGGGTCACTATTGCCCTCTTGTTGAGTATAAAGTTAACCATCTCAGAGGCAAGATGGGAGACTCCATTACCATCAAGAAAGAGAGGTCAGGAATGTAGAACATCTTTTGGAAACTGAGGCACCTGCATGTTGGACACCTTGATTCAGGACAGAGAGCTGTGTCACCAGACAAAAGGCCGATCAGCAGAAGCAAGAGTCAGAGCAGGTGACAGTATGGTTGGATTCCCAGTCCATAGAGTGAGTAAAGCTGATGGCTTCACACAGTAAACTTGGTAGGGGAGAAGAGGTTTGTAACATTTCCCAAGCAGAGCAGAGGTCAGATGTCCTTGTAGCTAAGAGGCAAAGGATTAGAGAGGCCTGCCTGCTGACAGAGAAGCTGTAGAGGGGACTAGGAAGAGGCTTTCCTAATGAAAGGGCTGTGCCCTAACCATTTCTGAACCTGACTTATAATCTGTAAATTTCCCTAGTAAACCCCATAGTTACAACTTGTGTTAGTCCAGGTAAACTAGAGAAACAAATTCATAGACACACATATGGATATAAGGGTATGATTTATATACAAAAGGAATAGGACATTAAGAAAGCATCCCAACCCAGTCCAGTTCAAAGTCATAAGTCCAATATTAACCCACATGCCCGATACCAGTCTATAACATCTCCTTCTGACTCATGAAGTCACAGGCCAGTGGGTGCAGAATCCTGACACTGGCAGTGGTCTCCCCATGGCTCCTCGCTTCCAGGGCTCAGGGTCTATCAACAGCATCCAATATTGGTAAAAGCAACTCAGCACTGGTAGGGGTCTCCACATGGCTTCATCAGCTTCAGAGGTCTGGTTCCATCAGGGTAAGGCTGTGTGGCTTCTCCTCTGGCTCCTTCAGCTCCTCGGATGCTGCCATCTTGTCTTGTCCATAATTCATCGTCTCTGACACTAACTCCCAACAATTGGAGAGCTAGTTTCTCATCTCCATGAGGGAAATATCGCAAGGTTTCCCAGAAGTCTCAGGGAAAGCCATGCCCACAGGGAGGTCTCATTGGCTACTCAATGGCTATCTCCAGATTAATAGGCCAGACTCCACCCCTACATCTCAATCATGAAATTAACATAAGCACATGACCTCCACACAACTAGAATCATTGAGTTCCTTGTGGCCATTGCAATGAGCCAATGAAAGCAACACAATAGAGAATGTCAAAGAAAGGGATAGTTGGTTTCAAAATTAACAAAGACATTTGGAAGGCACAGGCATGGCCAGCTTCTGCTCCACAGGAATCAGGGTTGAGAGGATGAGTCTGCTTTTCCTTCTTCCTTGAAAACTCAGAGAAAGCCAGATACCTCCCTCCCCTGCCATTTGGAGTGGGGGTGGGGGTAAGGGACATAGTGAATACACTTAATACCCCTGAATTAATTCTTTCAGGTAACCACGTGGCGTTTGGATCAAATATTCTATAAAAAAGTATCTTGTCAACAAAGAAGCAAAATGGAATCCAAACTTCATAAAGTCACTGAGGGTGGATGAATCCCTGAAATTATTTCCATGAGATCATCTTTAAATCTTCACCCAGTAAGTTCCTCCAAAGCCTTTCTCAACCAACACATTGTTGAGCCTAATCAGCGGGTCTGTCTTGGTGAGTCAGTGGTTAGGGTTGCAGTCTGCATGATCAGGACTTCAAAACCACCAGCAGATTTGTAGGAGAGAAACTTGGCTTTTTACTCCCATAAACAATCCTGGAAACCCACAGGGGGTCACTATGACTTGATGGCAATGAGGGCTTTTTGTTTATCTCTACAGGGATCCCTAGTGTGTTAGGCAGGTTTCTCTAGAGAAACAAAACTAGGAAACTGATGAATACACACACACACACACACACACACACACAAGAGGATAGGTTTGTATAATACGAAGGAATGTAACAGCTAATTAGTCCACACAACAGCCCAGAGGGCTCAGTTCAACTCACTCCCATGGAACAGTTAATATACAAGAAGTCCTTACACACAAGGGCTGCCGGGTCCAAGGTTAAGGAAGCAAACAGTTGCGTTTTCCCTCAGGCCATGAAGGGAGAGGCCACTCACAGGCAGCAAACAGCAGGACAGGTCCCCGACAGTGAGCAGCTCAGGAGCTCAGTGAAGCAGGCCTCGATGGGATATCCAACTCAAGCAATCAAGGCGACAGGCTCCACCATCTTCAAGCTCCAGCGGTGTACACACCGGCAGCATGGCGAAGTAGAGATCCAAGGAACCTCAAGCTCTAGCAATATGATCCACTGGTTGACTTGTCCCACAGATGGTGTAGCTTACAAGTTGAGACACAGAACGAGCTAAAGCAGCCGGGTCTGATCACCAGAAAGCAAGACTGAAGCGGACCTTGTTGAGTCACGTATCTCTTTGTCCTGCAATCAAACTGCCAGCTGTGTAATCCCACATGTTCCTATTGGCCAGGTTGCCACAATAACCCTACCTGTCACACCTGGTGACGTAATGGTTCTACATTGTGCTGTGATCCACGAAGTCAGAAGTTTGAAATCACTAGCCACTCCGTGGGAGAATGATGGGGCGTTCTACTCCCATAAAGAGTTACAGTCCCAGAAACTCATAGAGGCAGTTCTATCCTGTCCCGTAGGGTCACTGCACTGACATCAACTGGATGGCAGTGAGTTTGGTTTTCTCTGTATGGAATCAAGTTGAGAACTCAAAAAACTATATAGGCAATGGGTGGGGGGGTGATGAGTTTACTAATCGAGGATAAGCAATTCAGAAAGGAGGGTGAGAGAGGTTGGACAACAGGGTGAATGTAATCAACATCAATGAATGTTAGATGTAGGAATGGTTGAATTAGGTGTGCATATACTTTCCACAACAGAAAGGGTTTTAATGGTAATTCCTATGCTATGTGTTTTTCTTTTTCGAAAATGAAAATTGTTGTGAAAGAAAGAAAATGAGAGGAGAGGATGTGCAGATGGTGAGTACAGACAGGTCGGTTTAAGAGCTTGGGTGGATAGCCCATCACTGTCATAAGAACAAATGTCCTTAAGAATTTGTCATCAGAACTGTTACAAATGGTTTTCATTTAGCTTGACTTTAGGACAAGAAGGAGCATGAAGCCTTTTCAATTTTTTTTGAAGGTGACATATGTAGCAAGTAAAGGGGATTGCAAGGAAGAATTTGTTCTGAGTAGGGCTTGGGTTGATCAATTGAATGTCAGGGTGGATTTATATAACCTTCAGGGGCAAGTCGCAGTTGTCCATAAGTCAGGACTCTCATCCCTTGGGAAAGGCTTGTCCAGGGAAGCAGAAAAATGGAGTCAGGGCTCCTGATGGAAGTGAGGTAATGGGAATGCTTTTCAAGGAGGGAGAAATGACAGCGTGCTGGAACACTGTGTTAGCCTGGGTTGACTAGAGAAACAAATCCAGACACATGCTTATGTGTATAAGAAAGAACTATATATACGAGAGGAATTGAATATTGAGAAAACACCCCAGCCCCTTCCAGATCAAGTTCAGGAGTCCGACATGTGCCTCCAGGTCCGATGCCAATCTGTAAATTCCTCTTCCAACTCAAGCAACACATGCAATGACACCGAGGGCAGGAAAATCACAGGCCCGTAGGTGGGAAGTCTTGTGGAGCCAACGGTGGTGGAAGCAATCTAGCAGTGGTATGTGTCTCCATGTGGTTCCTCCAGTTCCAGGGCTCTGGATGCCATCAGCATAGGTGCATGGGACTTGTCAGCAGGAATGTCTCCCAGGACACCAGTCTGTTCTGCCTCTGGTGAGCTATTTATGTCTGTCGTGCCTCCAAATGAGGTCATCAATCTGCAGCCTGATGGACAGGCCAGTCTCCAGTCCTTCTTCAAGTTGACAGGTTATGTAACTGCCACATACACCAAGAGGAATCATCTGGGACACGGCGGGAGAACCTGATCATAGGAAACTGAACACCGGAGAGTCCCTGGAGTGATTTCACCGATGGGAGGAAACGACTTTGGCTGCGCCAAAGCCAAGCTCACTGCAGTCCAGTCAATGCAAGTCTTAGTGACCCTCTAAGACAGGGTGGAAGTGTCTCTATGGGTTTCCACAACTGTAGCTCTTGCTAGGAGTAGGAGGAGGTCGAGACTATGGTACCAAACTCGAGCATCTCCGTAGGCAGTTGGAGGAGTCTGCACGGTCTGAAATGCCTTGGGTTTTCTCAGAGAAAGAGGAAGTCAGAACGCTGCGTCCCAGTCCTGCGAGTCAAGACATGGTATGGAGGCCGGAGACCATCAGACAAGAGGTGAAACTGTCAAGAAGAGACCAGGAGAGTGAAAGAACAGACAAAGCGGGAGTTGGGATCCACCTGAGGTTCAGGCTGTGGGAACCCACCCAGTCACATCCAGCAGCACACACGCAGAGGAAGAGGAGTCAGTGGTGGGGAGCTAATGAGTGCTGAGGTTCTGTCGAGTGAGGAGGCTGCTGCCAGAGGTGAATTAGTGGACTGAGAGGTTACTCCGGGGGCCCATCCCCAGGAAGATCGGGATCTACAGAGCGGGAGAAGGGAGCAGGAGTAGACACTTGGCAAACGCTCAAGAGCCAGGGCTCATGGACTGGCAACTGGGGACATTGAGTGATTCCATATTGGGATATGAAAGGGGTATTAAGATATGGAAGGTGGATTCCAGTGAGCAAGCTGTACGAACCCAATCACGGAGAATCGGCAGAAGTGGGCTCCATCTCAAACTGAGTGGGACAACAGGGTAGAAGGGCCAACTGGAGAGGAATCAGAATCATTGAGGAAAAGGAATGAGGGCCGTGCTCTCCACCTTCCTAATGCCGCGACCCTCTAATGCAAGTTCCTCCTGTTGTGAGGATCTCCAACCATAAAATTATTTTTGCTCCTACTTCATCCCTGTTATTTTTGCTACTGTTAGGAATCGTCAGGTAAGTATCTGATCTGCAGGATGTATTTTCACTCTTACAAATTGAGCATAATGGAAAGCATAGTGATGAATCACAGAAACGATGTGTAGTTATATTTTATGAAATATTTATTTCTAATGACAAGTAAGTGAAATGTTGTCTTGAAGTCTGGTGGAGCATGGGTAACAGTCTTAATATAACATCGGTAAACTACACTGCTACATTTTGCGACAGTATGTGTAAAAAGCGAGCATCGGTGTGAAGGTTGACAAAGCTTCTTTTTCACCAGATCAGCCTATATCTGCATGTGGGCTGACCCACCTGGATGTGGAGAGAGACTCAATGTCTCCGTTCCTAAGGCCGTGGGAAATATGTGTTTTCCAGTGGTCTTAGGCAACCCCTATGAAAGGGTCATTTGACCGCCAAAGGGGTCACGACCCACAGATTGAGAACTGCTGTGTGTAAAGGGAAGCTCTCAGGATGAATGCAGGAGCAGTACTGGAGACAGTGGCAGCAGCTGGTACTTAGCACAGGGATACATGAGAAGATGGGGCCTGGCCTACAAAACCCACAAACAAACCTCAAATCTCATGGTGATGAGGTCATGATTAAGGAGTAGAGAGAAGGATAGGTGTCTTGGGTCTCCTCTTGAGCCTAAGAATGAAAGACAGAAGGACAGCATCCCTAGTGTGAAGGAATTTCTTTTGCTCTTTATCGGGGAAGTTCAGACTTATTCCAAGTAAGCAGACCTTAGTCATCCTCGCTGTCTTCTTCTCATTAATTATTACAGTTTTATTGGCACTTCTTCCATATATCCTACAATTCGATAGTTCAGCCATATTGAGGGGAATTGGACAGTCATGACCGCCATCAATGTTAGCCTATTTTCCTTTTTGTTGCTCTCATTATTAAGATAGATAGTAAGTGGACTGAACCCCAGTGGCATAGTGGTTGAGTGCGGGACTGTGGCCCACTGGCTTGGTGGTTCAAATCCAGCAGCAGCTCTCCAGAAACAAGGCTGGTCCTCCCACTCTCACCAGAGGGCAGTGATGCCAAAAAAAAAATGATAGTAAGTGTTATTATTTCTAACTGTGGCAAAAAACATACTCAATAAACACACTACAATTCAACACCTTCTATGTATCTATCCCAGTGCCATTGGGAATATTCTGTTATATAACCATTATTGATATCCTTTTCCAAATGATTCCAGCACAATTAACACAAACTCCATGTCCCCCAAGCAAAACTTCTTTCTGCTTCACCCATAGAGGCCACTGGTTAATTTTGTATTCTTTCTCTGTTTTTTTAAACTGAAGAGGAGCTGATGCCAAGAGCTCAAGTGGAAAGGAAAGGAGATGTTTTGAAAATGCTGATGGCACATCCCCTCACAGAAGGCTCACAAGAAAGAGATGAGCCAGTCAAGGAGCAGTAAAATACTCATGAAACATACAACTTTCCCCTAGTTATTTAATGCCCCCCCCACTGTTATGACCCCAATTATACGTTACAAATGCAGCTACACCAGTGCATGTACACTGGTACAGACAAGAGCTGGAAACACAGGGAATCCTGGACAGACAAAGACCAATAATGAGAGTATAATACCAGGAGGGTACCAGGAGGGTAAGGTTCAGGTGGGAGGAGAAAGGAGCACAGATCACAAGGATCTCCACAGAACCTCCTCCCTGGGGGATGGACAACAGAAAAGTGGGGGACGTGAGACATCAGTCAGTGTCAGACATGAGAAAATAATGATAATTTATAAATTAGTAAGAGTTCATGAGGGAGGGAAGAGGGTGAAAAAATGGGGAGCTGATACGAAGTAGAAAGGAAATGTTTTGAGAATGATGAGGGCAACAAATGTACCAATGTGCTCGACACAAGGGGTGTATGCATGGGTTGTGGTAAGAGCTGTATGAACCCGCGATAAAATTATTTTTTAAAAAAAGAAAATGATGATGGCAAAAAAAATGTAAACATGCGTTTGATACAACTGATGTATGGATTGTTATAAAAATGGTAAGAGCCCCCCAATAAAAATGATTTATTAGCTAAAGCAAGAAAAAAATACCTTAGTCTCCTGAGAGAGCCTAGTGCTACTCAAGCTTAAAAACGCCTCTTACCATTTAGGAAGGAGGTGAGTAGCAGGCGTGGTGAGAAAAGATCCTAGCCCCATACTTTAGTCCCTCCCTGACATCTTATGCTCTCACATTCTCTCAACATCCATAAGGAACGCTGAACCTGTGCTTCTGGCTCATCTTCTTCCACTGTAAAATTCTAAAGAATCAGTGGTTTCAAACCTTCCTAATGTCACGGCCCTTCAATACAGCTTTTCATGTGGTGAGCCCCCAACCATAAAACTATTTCCATTGCGACTTCATCACTGTCATTTTGTTACTGTTACGAATTGTAATGTCAACAGCTGATAGGCAGGATGAATTTTCATTGCTGCAACCTGAACCTAATTAAATGATAGTGATTCATCACAAAACAATAAGTAATTCTATATTGAGAAATATCTATTTCTGATTACAAATTAATAAAATTTTGTCTTGATGCATGGTGTAGCATGGATAACAGTCTTCACACGGGGTACTTCTTATATGGGCACATCTGTATGTGGTTGGACCTGCCTGGAAACAGATAGAGGAGCGGTTTCTCTGTTCCTATGGCCATCAGAAATAGGTGTTTATTCGACAAACACTCACACACATACACACCCCAACGAGGCTGTGACGCACAGGTTGGGAACTGCTGCTATAGATAATGAAATCATTTTACACAACATCAAATAGACATGTTTACTGTCATTAAGCACTATAGTACTTTATCAAAATAGAACTATTGAACAAGACACTATGACCACTAGTCACTCATCAGTGATATAAGAGTCTATAATTTAAAAATCCACCAGAAAGTTGCTATAACTAATAGGGTTCAGGATTCAGGAAAGTATCAGAGTACAAGATGAATGCACAAGAATTAATCAGGTTCCTATACATTTACAAGGGGGAGAAAACAGTATTATTTATCATTTACAATCGCAACCCCCCTCTCCACAAAGCATAAAATACCTTGGAATACATTCAACAAGTAAAAATTATAAAACACTACCTAAAGAAACTAAGATACATACAAAAATGGAAAAAACAAAACAAACCTTATGCTCATGGATTGGAATACGTAGCTTATGAAAATGTCAGTACTAGGCTGAGCCCCGGTGGCATAGTGGTTGAGTGCGGGACTGTGGCCCTCTAGGTTGGCAGTTCAAATCCAGCAGCAGCTCTCCAGGAGCAAGGCTGGGCCTCCCACTCCCACCAGAGGGCAGTGATGTCCCCCCCCCCACAAAAAATGAAAATGTCAGTACTACCAAAAACAATGCATACATCTGATATGAACTCACTCCACATTCCAACCATACTCTTTAATGAAATGGGAAAAAACTAATTTCTAAATTTATATGAACAGGAAAGAGGACCTGGATAAGTAAAGCTATATTGAAGAACAAAATAGGAACCTCATACTTTAAAATCTCGAAATAGGCTCAATTTTCGACAACTCGCTGCCATGAAGTCAATTGTGACTCGTGGCAACCTTTTTTTTTTTTTTGGGGGGGGGTGGCATCACTACCTCTGGGAGTCGTGGGCGCTACCCAGTGCTGCTCCTGAGAGCCGCTGCTGGATTTGAACTGCCAACCCCGCAGGCCGCAGTCCCGCACTCAACCCCTTACGGCACCAGGGCTCAGCCCGTGGCAACCCTTAACAGAGAGGGTAGAACTGCCCCTGTGAGTTGCTGAGATTGTGATTTTTTATGTGGGATTAGAATGCCCCATCTTTCTCCTGAGGAGCGCCTCATGGTTTCGAACTTCGGATCTTGAAGATCACAACCCAACTCATAGCCACGATGCCACACAACTAGGGAAGTCAAAATAGCTTAGTTCTGGTTCAATGCCAGACACACCGTCCAATGGGAAAGAATCGAGGACTTACAAGGAAATCCATACAGAGGCAGGTGATCTTCCACAAAGTTGAAGTCAACTCAGATGGGAAGAAACAGTCTCTTGATCAAATGATCCTGGAAAACTGGAGACCTGTTTGTAGAAATAGGTAACAGGATCTGTACCTCAACCATGCACAAAAACAAATTCACAGTGACTTGAAGACTACAATGTTAAACATGAGCATTTCTCAAAGATAATAGGGAGACAACTGGGGGTCTAATGTTGTGTTTTCATTTTTCCACATAAGTGAAATCTCAGACAAAATTTAAAATGCTGATATCACAGAAGCTCAATTAAACAGCTAGGACATCCCCTACACTACGCACTGAGGTGCACGTGAAGACTTTATGCCAAGAGAGTGAAAAGAGAGTTTATAGAGTAGGACACGATGCAAGGCAATGGTGTATCTGAGTGGTGTACTCTTGATGTTACATAGACATACACAACCACGCCTCAACAACAAAGCCACAAGCAACACAGTAAAAATGTGGCCCCAAAGCACAGACACTCTCAGGAGAGAACATTCAGGTAGCCGGCAAACATGGAAAGGTGCTCACAATCATTAGCCCTTAGAGAGATGCAAATCAGGCCTATGAGTTACCCTATCACCCATGCAAAAATAGTAAGGCTCCAGAAGTCAGAAAACAACACATGCTAGTAAGGTTGCAGGGCGACTACAGCTTTAATACATTGCTGGTGGGATTGTGCCATGGTTCAACCACCACGGAAAGCAGGAGGGGCCCTCTCTGAAAAAGTTAGAAATAAAAATACCTTATGATCTAGCACGGCAATCCTACCCCTAAATCTATCTCCAAGAACTATCAAAGCAGAGACACAGGTAGACATATGCACTCCTGTGTTCACTGCAGGCATCATTTACAATTGCAGGTAAGATGGAAGCAATTTGATTGCTCGTAAACTGATGAAGGGTCAGCAAATTGTAGTACAGTTACACAATGGAATACTACGAAACCAGCTATTAAAAAAAGGAATGCAGAGTCTGTAAAATCCCGTAAATGTGGATGGATTTGGAAGACATGGTGGCAGGAGTTGAGCTGTGAACCACAAAGCCAGCAGTTCAAAACCACCAGCCACTCAGTGGGAGAAAGATGAGGCTCTCTAATCTGGTAAAGAGGGGCAGCTTTGGAAATCCACAGGGGCAGTTCTACCCATCAGAATGGACGCAATGCCAGTGAATTGGAGGATTGTTTTCCTCTCCTTTTTTTGGTATCTGTAAAAAGAGTGAACTTGGTGTTTATAACAACACGATAAGGGAACATTATTTTCATATAAAACAGGTTAAAATAAAGCACTGCTTTTGCTGTTAACAAAAGCTTCTCAGGTGAAAAAGAAATATACAGAACTGTTGACTGTCAAAAGGCTAAAAAAAATAAGCTCAAGGAAGAGCTATAAAAAACCAAATTGGTATAGAGCTATTTTCAAATGACATCTTTAAAAAGATTTTTTTAAAAACAAGAGGCGTTATTCGAGATAAAGAGAGTTGTATGAAAATGAGACATCCTAAATTGACCAGGAGAAAAAGGTTCAATATACGTAACTGCGTTGCTTCAACACATACAAAGCAAAAGTTAAACGAACCTGAAGACAAAATTGACACAGGTTAACTCTACATATTTCTTCTCAAAAATTGATTAATGAGGCTGCTAAACAGCAGCAAGGAAGATGCGACATTTGAAGTATACCATGAGCTAACCTACTGAGAGAGCAGGCATGTGTGCATGGTTGGCAGCCAGCAATACCTGTTTTCATGAAACAAAGAGCATTTGTGAAAACTGCCCGTGTAGCAAGCTAAAATAAACCAAGCCCAAGCAAATTTCAAAGAAATGAAAACAAAGAGACCATATTCTCTGATCACTGTGTTAAAATAGAAAGCATCATTTTTTTAAGTTCGTGAAATTACATATATATATATATATATATATATATATACACACACACATAAAAATCATGGGCAAAACACTTATATATGTCTATATAAACCAGGGGCAAAACAAATAATTGAAATGTTAAAATCTTTCATGCAAATTATATTAAAAAACTATATAGCAAAACTTAGGATATATAGCAATACGTAAAGGGGCATGCATCACTGCCATCAAGTTGATCACAATTCATTAACCATCCAAAAGTAGAACTGCTCAATAGAGTTTCTGCGGCTGTCAACTTCTACAGAAACTCCCTGTTATAGCGTTCTCTGGTGGAGGGCTGAGGGATTCGAACCACCAACCTTTGCTTTAGTAGGCCAACTCTTAACCTACTGCACTACTGAAACAAACCAACCAAGAAAGCCACCCAGGATCCTTACGTGTTTGTCTAGGAAAGAAGAAAAGCTGAAAGTTCAGAAGATAACCATTACATTGAAAAGATTTTTTTTAAGAAGGCAACCAAATTAATAATAATAATAATAATAATAATAATAATACTAACAAAGAAGGGACTGGAGATTGATAGAAAAAGACAGGAGACAATAACAAACGTGAAGCTCCAGATTGGTACTTTGGAAGATCTAAAAAAAACACCCTATCAACTCTGGGGAGAGATCAATATGAAGAGAAAAGACAGCAAAGGGGTGGTACTTTTTGTAGGCTGCCTTACCCACTGTGACCTCAAAGGGAGGTGGGTGCTGCACTCCCAGAACAATGCGCTTGCCTTTGAGAAGCAGTCTCTGGGCTTCCTCCTCCTGCTTGGTCTCCCTTCCCTAAGTTCCTCCATCTTTTTTCGGAAAGCCTTGTTCATCCAATCATGGTGCTTGCCCTTTTAGTGACTCTGCCTCCTTTTGGCTTGGGGGTCACTTAGCAAAAGCAAGAACAACTGGCTGTGTGTGGACAGTGAGTGTTGATGCCAATGAGTGCCCGTGGGGAAGTGTAGGGGGAGAGTCCCCATCCATCACGTCAGGTCACAGCCGGGAGATGCCTCCTTGCGGGTGTGATCTTTTCTATGAGAAAGGCCGAGAGGACCTTCCTCTGATCCTCCCTCTGTTCCTTGGTCTTCCTCCTCGGTGGGGCTCTGTGCTGACCTCCAGGAGCAGCCCCAGGGGGTTCACCAACCTGGAAAGCTGCTGGTGCCCTGCCGTGCCTCCACCAACTCTGTGCCCACCAGCCTGTGATCTTCCTGACTCCCTTTCTTCCTCTCTGCATCAGCCTACAGCTGGCTCCTGGAGTCTGAAGAAGGTCCCGGTGGGCCTGAGTGAGGATTGGCAGGGCTGTCTTCTTGACACAGAGTGCCTTTCCGACACAAGAAGGAGTACCCCCGGTTTTGTTTCTCCACACAACCCAGCCTAACACTGTGTTATTGCCAACCACCTGATAAAGCAGCCTGGGTGTGCAGGCACACAAATGGGAAACCACTAGCAGTGGCAGGGGTGGGGCGGCCAAACCTGAGAACCCATATTCCTGGAAGCACAAAGGTCTCCTTAAGGGATCTTAGCTGCCTTCTCCACTGCCAGATCACAAGGAGCTGCTGTCCTCAGAGAGGCGTCTGACATTTGGGACCACACACGAAGCTGAAAATCGATGAGCAGATCGTTACAAGGCCATAAAGCCAGACTTTGATGAAAATGGTCCTCCAGATTTTTCTTCCAGTTCACCGTAACGAAAAGAGATTCGGCAAGAATACCCTTCCTTTGTGTCATTCCCATAAATCCAAGTATCAAATGATGAATAAGTTTTCTCCAAAATCCCAAACGGCTTCTATATGACACCAAGTATCTGGAAACAGCCTTTGCCTTATGTTCTCAGGCAGGGGCTACGTGGATAAGGTGGTAATGCTTCAGACAATGGCTTTCAAAAAGAGTTCAAGAGGAGGAAAAAAGGGGGGAAAAAAGCATGGGGCTGTAAGCACTGCTTGCGGAGATTGAACTCACTTAAGAGAAAACACATAGGAGGGCGAGACTCTTCTATTTCACCCTGAGACTCCAGCTGAACTCTGACATCTAAATTTCCAAGACCTAGAAAATGACCCGGGTAGTTACAGAGCACAGCTAAAAGGGTGACCTGCAGCAGGGAGCTTGAGAAAGGTCCTGGGGAAATCCCGTGATCCTATAACTCTGATTCTCCACAAACTTTCTGATGGCCTTTATAAGATGGCCGAGTGTTGTGAGACCCGTGACTCGCTGCCAAGAAGTTTAGTTGATGCATTTTGAACAGTCAAGGGCTTTGGCAATTAGCCATGTTAGCTCCAGGTGCTCCAGGGACCCTGCCCTCCATGAGCTCATCTTTGGTTCTCTTCCCAAGTGTCTGCTTGGTCAGATGAAATGAATGGTCAGTCTGCAGAATGGACTCGTGTATCCCAGGTGCAAGTCACACATCGGTCATGTCAGTGGAATGACATTGTACATCGTAACTCAAAATGACTCCCAGCTCTGTTTATGTTTTCTTACTCCCGCTGATGATCAATCAATATATACCCAAAGAAAGCAGCTCCTTATTACCTAAGGAGGGTAATGGTGAATAAAGCTGGCAGTGCCCGGCTATCAAAAGATATAGCATCTGCATAGGGCCTTGAAGATAAACAAGAAGCCATCTAGTTTAAAAACAACAAAGTCCACATGGAAGAAGAACACCAATCTGTGTGATCATCAGGAGTCAGGCATCAAAGACACATAAAAAAAATTATATCAATGTGAATTTGGGGAAGTGCAGAGTGGAGGTCCAAAGCTATCTGTAGACAATTGGACATTCTTTTAGAGAAGGATCACAAAGAAGAGATGAGCCGGTCAGGGCACAATATAGCACCCATAAAACACACAACTTTCCTCTGGTGCTTTAATGCTTCCTCCCCACCTACCATGGTGACCCCAATTCTACCTTACAAAACTGGCTAGACCAGAGATGTACACAGGTACAGATAAGAGCTGGAAGCACAGAGAATCCAGGAGAGATAAACCCCTCAGGACTAATAACGAGAGTAATGATACCAGGAGGGGAAGGGAAAGGTGGGGAGGGAGGGCGTAAAAGAGGAAACCAATCACAATGATCTACATATAACCTCCTCCCAGCACAGCCAGACAATACAAAAGTGGGAGAGGGGAGACATTGGTCAGTGTGAGACATGAAAAAAATAAAAATAATTTATAAATTATCAAGGGTTCATGAGGAGTGAAGGTTGGGGAGAAGGGAAACATGAGCTGATATCCAGGAGCTCAAGTAGAAAGTACATATTTGAAAAGGATGATGGCAACAAATGGACAAATGTGCTTGACATAATAGATGCACGGATTGTGATAGAAAGCTGTATGAGCCCCCAATAAAAATAACTGGGGAAAAAAAACAAAACTCACTGCCATCAGGTTGATGCTGCCTCACAGAGACGACATAGGATACAGTAGAACTGCCCCCTGTGGATTTCCAAAACTATAACTCTTCGTGGGAGTCAGAAGCCTTGTCTTTCTCCCACAGGGAAGCTTGTGGTTTCTAACTGCTGACCTTGTGGTGGGCAGCCCAGTAAGTAACCAGCACGCCACCATGGCTGTGCCGCCCTAGAAGTGCTTAAGCATTAAATGGACAACTCAATGAGGAACCACTAAAATGTTTACCAGTTCTTCCCAACTAGAAATATATTTAAATAATTTTTATGAATCTATGTTGATATTTACATGATATAAACTTCAAAGGAAAAATGAAAACTTCTAAGCTTTCTAAATGAATCACAGTCTATCTATTTACCTGCTAGCATATAAACATACACACCATACATACACACGCATGTATATGTGTACATGTACATATATGTACATACATGCACATTTCCTTTTAGCAACTCTGTCTCCGTTATATGCTATTGTTATTTTCTTAAGTGACAGATCCTATTCTTATATACCTCTGTGGGAGATGAAATTAGTTACCGCTTTGGGGAGCACTTTGGCACCAAGTGGTAAGAATGAAAGTTTGTATATAATATGACCTAGAAGTTCCACCTTTCAGGTCGGTATCTTCAAGAATTTCCTGCATGTGCCCATGAAGACATTTCAAGGACGTTTACTCCATGCCCCCCAAATAGCAAGCACAACACAGAGTTCATCGCAGAGGAAGGGATTAATAAAATGGGGAATTTTTATAAGATAGAATGGCATTTGATGGTTAAAAAGAAGCAACAGGATCTGTATAAACCAACTGGATGGTTACCCCTCTCAATAACACTGAGTAATCACTGCAAGAAGCAGGGGCACACCAAGTAGGATTCACACAGGCATATGTGAAACTCCCACTGTGAAGTCTGCATAGAAATATATAAATGGGCCCTTCCTTACCAGGAAGGAAAAGCAACGTGTAACAAATAGCAAAAGGTTCTGCTGGAGTGTTTTCCTTCCTTTTGCCTGTGAAATTGACAGTGCAGGTGAATAGTGATATCGATCACTGACAAGGTATAGAGAACTTGGGCACACTGAGACACAAAAGAAAGGGGTAACTTTTCTTCGAGTATGATGTGCCAAAGTGTATTAAAAGCCTAAAGGAAACATAAACCAGTTCTGATTTTTGGCTGCCCTGCGAGTTGTCATTAGCCACGTGTGGTGTCTACTGAACACTTGACATGTAGCTAGTCTGAGCTGAGACAGAAAGAACACACTCGATATTAAAGACTGTGTGGACTTTTCAGAAAGTCACATATCTGGTGAATATATTTGATGTTGACTGCATACTAAACTATATCTAAAACTATATTTGCTATCTGTGGACTTAACTAAATATATTATTCAAATAAATTTCACTTTAAAAAAACTAGTGGAGAGAAAGGAGGAACTGATCACTATGAAATACACATAACCCCCCTGGAAGGGGGCAAAAAATAGAAGCCATAGGGAAATGGTCAGTATAAGATATGAAAATAATAATCATTTATCAAGGAGTCCCGCGGGAGAGGGGAGGGGAGGCAGTAAAGGAAAAGGCTCAATAGAAAGTAAATATCTAGAAAAGAATTATGACAACATATATACAATTGCTTGATACAATTGATGTGTGAATTGTTATAGGAGTTGTAAGAGCCTCCAATAAAATGGTCTTTTAATAAAAAATTAAATAAATAAATAATAAAAGATTTATATTCTCAAAATCCCTCCCACCCTCCCCATCCCCAAAATTAAGTGTGCCTGCTAGAAGATGTGAAATGACATGAGGAATCACTGCCAGGATGTTTCTACTGGACAGGAATACCTTAAAAGTGATTCAGTTTCCACATTTAGGCTGTCATTTAGGCTGGAAAGCACAGTAATACAAGGACACAGAATCTCCATCACTCATCCTTTGACACGTTTGACAAGGTCAAGAAGAGCATCGTGTGTGTGTGTGTGTGTGTGTGTGTGTGTGCGCGTGCATGCATTTATGTGTGTACAATCCCTAGAGGAGGGTGGGCGTCAGAAGATCCTCTCCTATTTGGCCATTCACTCGTTCATCAGGGGCAGGCGTTGGCCCTGGCCCTAGACACCATCTCTCTCTCTCTCTCTCTCTATCTCTCTCTCTCTCTCTCTCTCTCTCTCTCATCAGGGGCAGGCGTTGGCCCTGGCCCTAGACACCATCTCTCTCTCTCTCTCTCTCTCTCTCTCTCTCTCTCTCTCACTCACTCACTTGTTACCCAGATGAGAGCAGCTCCAACGGTGAGGATGCATTTCCGACAGAATGCCAGCCCTGTCTCATCAGCCTTGTGAATTCCTTCGTCTTGAGCTTGCTTTCCAAGGCTACCCTGCAGTCAGTGTGGATACTATCATGCCCAAGAAAATCCCATAGCCAGAGAACAATGGACCCATCAAGAAGATGAGACCTCGCGGGACAGATAGCCATGAATGTTACACTGGGATATCACGATGGGGTGTAACTTAAGTGGCCAGATTTTCATGGGATGGTACCTAACATTCCCTACCAAGATTCATTACGAAGAGGACTCACATGACGGATATGTGTATACATATGAAAGACAAGACTTCTTCTCCTGCAGGATGGTGCAGCTTCAGGAACCCACAAGGGTAGCTCCACTCTGTCTTACAGGGTTGCTGTAAGAGTCAACTCAATGGCTATGCATATATGTATGTATGTATGTATTAGCATATATTTATACATACACTCTAATGCCTTGTTAAAAATACACAAAAGTTTCAAAAGTGGTTGGATCTGAATGGTGGAAAGAGACATAAATTGTTTTTATTTTCTTCTCTATATCTGACTGTGACTTTTGTATGTATGTATGCTTTTATAATTACTATGTAAACGGCATTAGGAAAGTTTGTGGGACCACAGACCCTGGAATGTTCCCGTGAACTCTGTGAAGTCCTTGGTACACTGACAGTGGCAACAGCCAGGTGAAAAATAGAAATGAAGAAAACAACAGATCCCATCACAAGCGTAATTAAAACGATATGTGGCCGATGAATGGTCTACAATAAGAGAGACTAGTGAATGGGAGTGAAGAAGTGGCACATGCTAAGCGAAAGAGGTCCGTTGAATAGATCACATACATGATGCCAGTCATATTAAATGTCTAGAATGGGCAAATTGCAAGGAGTCGATATATACTGGTGGACCATTCCATACTGGGGGAGGGACTCAGAGTAGAAGCAACTGTTAATGGGTATGAAGGTTGTTGGTGGGCCAGTAGTGGGGTTAAAAATGTTCTAAAATTAGATTATGCTCGTGGTTGTACGCCCTGTGAATTTATGTAAAACAAAGGCGTGTGCACTTTGCATGGACAAATTGTATGCAAACTATATCCCATTAAGACATTAAATTAATAATATTCTTATTGGAAAAAAGGAGAGGGAGCATGGCTGCATAAATCAAAGAAATGTAACCAACGTCACTGAGCTGTATGTGACGAAGTTATCCAACTGATACACAGTAAGTTGTATGCATTCTCCACCATTCTGACAAAAACAAAATGAATGATAAAATCATCATCGCAACAACTACAACAAAACTCTGTCGCTGCACCTAATAGAAGCACCCCGCCTCCGTGAAAAAAATATTGTAAAGCTTTATGGAAAGATTAAAATGAAATCCAATAACAATGGACCATATCCAGGGATGGGGTGCATCAGTAATATAGAACTGAAGAGTGCCCTTACTATATACTTACTCAGCCCTTGCTGACCCAGGCCATGTGCTGTAGACCACTGACTGGGTCATTGGACCCATGGTTTTGAGGCCCACAACTTCCTTCATAAGTGCACCAAAATGACTTCATGTGGAAACCCCACTAAGTGGGCTCTTTCTCAAACTCCCCTGTAGCCCTAGGACTTAAGGTCAAAATGTCATGGCATGGGAAGCAGAAGACAGCTGTACCAAGGGAACAGAACTGGTAGTCATTGGACGATCATCTACTATGTCAATGCCCTTCTTGCTTTACTAAGATATATATTCATCTCGTAGGTCTGGTTCTGCCACCGCCGATTAAAGTTTTGACTTACTATGAACACCGTTGTTTGTGCAAGTAGTGTCCAGTTACTTAAGAATTTAATCTCCACAGGTCAATTATCCAAGTACTTAGGTTGGTAGCCAGCCTACTCTTTCCTTAACTGTGTTTTAAACTCTTGACCACTACTTACATTGATGGCATTATCAACAAAAAGATCTTACGCTTCATGGAAATGATTGATAATGTTCTCTAACTTTTAAAGGGAAATGATATCTGGAAGGTGAACCAGAGACATATATAATCCATAGATACATGGATGGATTTGGGGCTTGCATTTAATTCTAGCTCCAATTTAGGAACCATTAGTTCCTATGGCAGGGCCGTTTGAAACTCACTCTCATGATGAGTTCACTGAAGGTATAGGCGCAAGAGCAAAATGAGGTGAAGAAACTATATGGTACCGGCTAGCTTAAAGTCCAGAAGCAGCAAAGCCCACCTGGAAGAACCTATGTGATCACGAGGGGTCAAAGGGAGCAGGTATCAAGCATCAAAGAACAAGAATCTATGAATCACTATGAATGAGGGGGAGAGCAGGGTGGGGACCCAAGGCCCACTTGTGGACAATTGGACACCCTCTTATAGGAGAGTCGTGGGGAGGAGACAGGTCAGTCCAGGTGCAGTGAAGTGGCGATGAAGCATAAAACTTTCCTCTAGTTCCTGAAGGTTTCCTCTCTCCAACTATCATGGACCCAACTCTACCTTACAAATCCAGCTCGACTGGAGGAGGTACACTGGTAGACAGGGGAGTTGGAGATATGGGGAACCCAGGACAGATGAACCCCTTGGGGCTAAGTAAGAGTGGAGCTACTGGATGGGTGGAGGGAAGGTGGGTAGAGAGGGGGAGCCAACTACAAGGATCTACACATAACCTCCTATCAGGAGGACAGACATGGTTTGTTAAGGCCTCGCATGAGAACTTCCTGTTTCCAGCAATCGTGCACTGAGATCTGAGTCACTATTCCCCAGAAAGTATAAGATTGGGTGTCAGCGAGGGCCAAGAAATAATTCAAATCCCAAGATACATAGACTTGGCTCTCCACCCTGGCCCTGGTTCCTATGAGCAAATGTAGGGAGAATGCCAACATTTCAAATGGGAAAGTCACCCTTCTGCTATGAGACAGATTCAATTGGTACAGGAGGAGAATGCAAAGAATTTGTGGAAAAACATCTTTCGGTTGTACTTTTCCGAGAACTTTTTGAGAAGCCCTCTCCCTGATACACACACATAGAGTCCAACATATGACTAGTACATAGCAAGCACTTAGTACTCGCAGCAGGACGAAGTAAGCACACTGGTCGGTCTACGAGAGGGATGTCTTCTGAGAAAGATGGGTCCCTCTAACCTCCTCTACAGCTACATCCAACATCTTTATTTCCTGGAGTTCTTCCCTCATCATTGGTCACTCTGAAAGGTGCATGCAACATTTCTTCCACTTGGCTACCAGACTATTTATTCTTGATAATGGAGAGGGGAGCTGCCTGCCTCTGGAAAAAGGACTCTCTCCATATCTTGAGGAGAGCTGTCATGGGTGACTTGTCAACCCTGATCTGGGACAATACCACAGTGGCTGTTTTTTGTTTTTGTTTTTTTCAGAATCAGATCTGCAGATCTCACTTCTGTGGGGTCAAGGAATGCCAGGTTTTCTGTTAGCAGCCAAGAAGGTTGATTGATCCATGTCAATCAATGTTGTGCACTCTGGACCCAGGTTTCAAGGACCAGGGCATTCAGTACATGAACAACCTTCTCTGTTGCTCTTCTTAAAAACACCAAGGCCACACCACAGCTCCGTTTGCCTAAGAAGGTATGTGGGACTCTCAAGGCTGGATGTTTCAACTCCACAATCCCTATCACTCCTCCTGAAACACACACTTCTGGCCCCAACCACGAGCAAGCTTTCAAAAGAACTGGGTTCATGTGCAGTCCATGTAACCAGAGGAGGCAGGGAAGTCGTGGAGAACCTTATTGGGAAATCACTTTTGGAGTTATCCAGCTTTGGGACTCCTTCTAGAGAGGTGCTGGGAGAAGACAATGGGTGTTTCTGTTCTCCAGCAAATGTGTCGCCACCGTGTGGCCACAGCACAAACAGCTCATAAATCACTGTCTCCCCAAGCTTGGAAATTCTGTTTCCCTCCACCCATGTGAGAAATTCAAATTAGCCCCATCTTTAAATGATTCCACTGCTATTTGTCTTTCATTCATATTTTAATACCCCACGGTTTCAGATGTGTATTATTCAAATTTTCACTATGAAAAAAAGTCCTTTGTGGGGGGTGGGAGGGGAGACTAAACCAACCTCAGCTCTGCAAAGTTGCATTAGAGCGGGTTGCACTGCCAGAGAAGTGACAGTGCCGGTATTTCTCCCACCGGGTCTGACCCAATGCCTTCTAGATTTCCGGAGGAGTGTAGGGATGACTCTCCTCAGTTTGCATTCCTTCAAAACAGGAGGTAACTATCATAAAATGTAAACCTCACCTGGCCTGTCTGGGGGGGGGGGGGTTGGACGAAGCTAGGTCGTACTTCATCTGGTCCCGGGTTACACCAATGTGTGCGGTTTTTTTAAAATGCCATTCATTGTCCACTCTGCACCTGCATAAGTGTCTATGATTCTATTATACCACATGCAAATCCACCAAGCCGTGGCCAGGCACCCTTCCTGGCCTTGCTGTTGAGACAAAAGGCCATACGGACACAGTAACCAGGACAAAACCAAAGATGCCCAGTGCTCTGGGAACTGCCCTCTGCCAGCCCAAGCTGACATGACTGAATAGGGCTAATCATTCCTCATTGCCTCAAGAATGATCTTATTCTTGTCTCAGAAAATCCCACCATCCCCCAAAGGCCCCACCTGCACAAGTTCCAGGCCACAAAGACAAACCATCCACAAGGAGCCACACATCACCTCCAAGGGGGCCCCGACCCCACAGAGATGTCCCATAGATGGAGGAGGGCAGTAATGATGAGGGTTGGAGTTTTCCCTGGCCACCCAAGGACCATCAACAGGAAGAGAAAAATAAGTATTTTCAAAGTCTTGGCAAATTAGATTTCTTTAGAGAGAAGAATTCTGGCGTCTTAAAATAGAGCTGGGTGCTATGGTACAATTCATTAGATGGGGTCCATTTCTATGGCTCTGGATTCTCTTGCTACTTATAAATATTCCCTCTCAACCTCAATGGCCTTGAGGTGCTTTTAAGGCTGGGGCTATGCTACATTATAGTGTCAACAACCCCCCCAAAAAGAAGACCCTTCGTGAGACAGTCTGACACACTGAATGCAACAACGGGCTCAAACATAATGTATCCATAGTCAGTGGCCAGGATCAGGCAGGGCTTTTTTGCTGTTGTATAAAGGGCAGCAATGAATGCGGGCAGACTCACCAACCCCTACCCACAACAGATGAAAAAGTTGACGCTTGAAGACGTTGGCCAGACAGGGCCATGCCCAGTCCTCATGCCACTGCTGAGTTTCAGAGGTGACGCTTGGGGAGGTTGAGCTGGAGGCACAGGCATTGATGGCCAGAAGGAGGTGAGACACCTGGGAAGGTCCAGCCCAACGCTCCAGGGACCGCAGTCCACAGCAGCCGCAGGGCCAGACAGCAGATACCCCACAGGCTCCCGAGTACAGGAGTCAGTCACATCTGGTTGTATTGACAAACGCTGGAACTGGACCCCACCCTCTCCTGGAAAAGTGTCAAGTAAATCAACAAATGCAGGTTCTCGGGGAGGGGAGGGCCGGAAGCTAGAACTAAAGACTTTTGTTTTCCAGTAGCAGCTGGGAGCCAACCCCATGCTGAACCCACTTCTCTGGGGGGATCCCCAGGCCCAGATTGCTGTGCACTTAAGAGTCTCCCGGGTACCCCACCCACATAACCCACCGTCTGACTAGATTCAAGCTTATCAGGGCTGGAAACTAAGCCACTGGATCTAAGGGCAGGAACCTTGGCCAGCCAAGACCTTGGTAAAGGAAGAGACGGTGGACGAAGGGTGTGCCTGATTGCTCAGGGTCCTAGGAGTTCCCTCGGTGGAATCAGAGTCGCAGTCAGATGCTCCGTTCCGCTCCCAGGCCGAAGGCCCCCCGCGGTCCCTCCCACACCTCTGCAGGATCTCTGGGGGACTGGTTTCGGATTCCTCCCAAACCAGAGGCTTACAAGGCAAAGACCTTGGACGCAAACTGGCAGGAGGGCCCCCCAACCGTGTGCCCCACTCCAGGCAGCCGGAGTCACCAGCGATCCACTAGGGTTCTAACTCAGCGTACCGGCCCTTGACCTTGAGCGAGCCTATGATTAGCCCCGTTTTACAGAAAGGAAGGGTCCCAAAGAGTCCAGCCTCCTGCGATGGGCTTCTGCGGGTGCTCACCGGAGGGCTTCAGGCGTCCTGTTGGTGCGCCTGGAGTGTAGTAGGTGCGCAGGGGTGCCTCAGCCCAGCCGCTACGTGGCCAGCAGGGATTCCAAAAGGCGAGGGAAACGCAGAGACCAACTCCAGCCCCGGCAACGGGAGAAAGGGGCGGTTCCGAGTCTCAGATGATCCCCAGGCAAGTTCAAGTCCCCCCACCACACACGCGCGGCCGTACACACACACACACACACACACACACACACACACACACACACACACGCCCCTCCTCTGAAGGAGACTGGATGCGTCCTGAGGAACCTGGTACGGGACGCGCCCCGGGCTAGAAAGGGCAAGAAAGACCCCTGCGCCCACCCACCCCTGAAGTTGCGGCAACGTGGAAGGGGAGGGGGCGCGCAGTCGCCCGCGGGGGTGGACAGCACTCACGCGGGGTGGCCGGGTACGAGCAGGTCCGCGGCCCGGGTCATCTATGGAGGCCGGCTCAGGCCACCGCGCCCCGGATGGTCCGGGCACCTGCCGCAGCGCGCCGGGTGGCTCCGGAGGCAGCGGCGCGGGCGGGTCAGTGGGCGCGCCGCGACGGAGCTGCAGCCCCGCGGGAGCTCGACCACCGGACGGGCAGCCGCAGCCGGGGCCCGGGCTGCTGGCGGGAGGCAGGAGAGCGGCGGCGCGGCTGCAAGGGAGGTGCCCGCGCCGCAGGCAACTAGGGCCGGCCGGGCCGCAGCCGCCGCCGACACCTGCTGGCCCGGCCGGCGGCCAATCAGAGGCGCGCCGGGGCGGGGGCGCGTGCGGGGGCGGGGCGGGGGCGCGTGGGGAGCGCCCGGCGGGAGGGGCGGGGCTCGCTCGCGCCTGCGCCCCGGCCGGGGGCGCCTGGCGGGCGGGCTGCGCTGGAGCTCCCCGGGGCGCGCGGGCGGCACGCGCCGGAGGGGCGGGGCGTAGGGGAGGAGGCGGGGCCGGGGCTGCGCGCGCCCGGGGCGAGGACCTGCGCGGCGCTCCACCCCGGGGTTCCCCCCCGCGGCGCAATGCAGTGTTGGGACCGCAGCCCCGGAGTCTCAGGTGCAACTTCTAGGTGCGCCCAGCAGGGACAAGGGGGCGTTTGGGGGAACCGCTGAACCCCAGGGGTCCCAGACCCCTGCCAGACCAGGTCCCTGGAACCCTTAACTGGCCTCCGCTGCCCTCCTGCACTTCACAGCTCCCGGGTATTTAAAGTGACCGAGATGGTATTTGAAGTGATTCCTGGTCATTTTCCCATGGATTTGCTGTGTTTGATACTCGCGAGGACTCCGTGGCACTGGGTGACAGGCACTCAATCCTTCAACTCATAAGGGGCTTGTGCCTGGTGAGGGGAGCTGTCCTTGGTGAGTCTGCGCCCAGGTCTCCAGGACACCCAACTGCAGCTGCACCTTCACGCCAAGATTCCTGCAAGTAAGGACACCCAGGAATTCAGGCCTGGGAAGGCCCTGGGTCTTAAGGGCTCAAAGATTGGGCTCCAAGCCAGGACTACGGATCTGCAACTGCCCCTGCTAAAATCCACTGCTTCAGTCCCAACAACCGGACTGTGAGAACTGGTCGTTTTAGCTGCGTGGAAGTTACTCCATCAGAATGCAGCGTTTGGGGAGCTGATTTGATGGTATATAAAAACCCTGGGAGCCCTCTCTGGCAGCGATCACGTTGAGTCTGTTGTCTCTCCACACAGGTTTGCGCAGAAGAGGAAGACTTGCTTGTGCTGCTCATCAGTGAACAACGGGAAAACGACACTGCTCAGAAAGAGTCGCTGGCGATGAAGAGTTTGATTTCCCCAAAGATCTGGTCACCTCCTTTGCAAGGGGTTTAGTGACCACAGGCTGGAAAGCAGAAGAAAGTTTGTGCTTTATTTTTGTTTTATTTAAATTAAAATTTAATCTTATTGATCCGTCTGCACCCCTAGAGATGGACAGTCTCAGAAACCCAGAGGTTTCCTACTGTGATGTGGACTCCATATATTAGTCTGAGCAGACTGGAGAAACAAATCCACAGACACTCAAATGTATATAAGACAGAGTTTTATATAAAGGGTAAGTGTCCATTAAGAAAGCATCACAACCAAGCCCATAAGTCCAACATTAGCCCATATGTCTGACACAGATCTACAAAGGCCTCTTCAATCTCATAAAACACACACAATGACACCAACTGCAGGAGGAAGGCCGAACCAGTGAGCGTGTCAGCCTCTCAGCGCTGGCAGGGGTCCCCACACAGCTGTTCCAGCACTGCATAGGGCTGCATAGGGGTAGGTCCATGTGGCTTCTTCTCAGGGATGTCTTGCAGGAAGTGACCCTTGCCCACTGAAACAGGGAACTGCCTAGGGCAGCTGCACCCTGGCCTGATCATCAGAGAACAAGAGACCCAAGAACTAGAAGGACCAGGCTCACTGAGCCATTTATCTTTCCACCCTTCAATGAATCTCCCACATGTGTTTATTGGCCAAGTTGGAACAATCAACCTTAACTATCTCAATTTAAGATGGTGCGACACATTTGATTCAATTGGGATTTGCATGTCATAAAATTCAGAGTGCAAGTGGACAGACACTTAGAAGTGCTGCCCTGTCTCCATTCCACCCTATCCTTCTCAGTTCCTCTGACCAGTGCTATCTAATTAGACCCAGGGAGATTTACATATGCACACAAAATCATATTTGTCTGCCTATATTCCTTGGTGGGGTTTTTTTGTTTGTTTGTTTTTTCTTTTGGGGGGCATCACTGCCCTCTGGTGGTGGGAGTAGGAGGCTCAGCCTTTTGCTCCTGTGAAACTGCTGCTGGAATTGAACCTCCATCCCAGTGGGCTGCAGTCCCACACAAAACAACTATGCCACTGGGGCTTAGCCCCGCCTATATTCCTTTTTGTATCTTTTGTGACATAAAATAGTTGCACTTGTTGTACAGACTATATACACCTTGATGATTATGTTAGCCTGGGTTGGCTAGAGAAACAGATCCAGGGATGCTTATGTGTGTCTAAGAGAGAGTTTTATATAAAAGAGCAATGGTATATTGAGAGAACAACCCAGTCCAGACCGAGTTCAAAAGTCCTATATGTGCCCATACGTCTGATATCAGTCTATAAATTCCTCTTCAAGCTCATGCAACACATGCGATGGAAGATCACAGGCCAAGCGTCTCAGTACTGGCAGGGGTCTCCATGTGGCTCCTCCAGCTCTGGGGCTCTGGCACAGTTCCAAGCATCTTGTGGAAGACTAAGCAGAGAGTCTCAGTTTAGCTGACCTCCAGTGAGCTCTTCTCTGTGCTGCCTCCAAATGAGGTCCTCAAGCTGCAAGCTGATTGACAGGCTAGACTCCATCCCTTTGCATGTTGACACAAGATTATCTAATCACTTACCACGAGGATTTCCCTTAACAAAACATCATCATAATAATCAAGGTGGAGTGACTGTGTATAGTTTCTGAGATATTTCACAGTCAATGTGGAGTGAGCATGCATAAAGTTTCTGAGACAGACACGCTCACTCCACGTTCACTTGATGCCAATAGCATTACGGATTTTTGAGCTCCAAATGGAAGAAACACAACTCCAACACCCCATGCAAAGGGGACCCTCTCTGTGAGAATTGCCTCTGAACTTGGGCTGAGGAGATTGAAGGCCCTCGCTGTGCAATCTCAGTGCATGGTGACCAGGCCACTGTGTTGTGACCCCTGTGATGTATTTGGGACACCTCCACAGACCTTAAAGCCCCTCCAAGCTGTTTCAAACAAGCCCAACTCATCAATCCAGGAAGCCAGCCCCCTGTTCTGTCTCGCCATTGTATTGCCATGCCACCGCTCTCTATTCTGCCCCAAGGTCTCCATTCTTCAGCCACTGGAGTCTCTGGTCTTGGAATCCACTTCAAGAAGAGACCTGGAAGGTACTTCACTGCAGGCTTTCCTCCCAATGGCCCTGGCACATCTCGCTGTGCTGCGTGAAAACAGACACATCATTATAGCCAGGGAGGTGGAGTGGTGGTGGTGAGGGGTGGCAACAAATACTGTCCAAGTCCACTCCCCTCATTATTGTTCCGAAAGCTCTGTTTCCACAGTCCCACCCAGTCATTTGGTGGGAGTCACTGTGACATGGATAGAAGAGCCATATGAAGAAATTTCACTCCACCACTAGATCCCATGTACTTCTGTCCACACCTTGTGAAGACCTCGGTGTCTTCCTCAGTTGCTCCTAGAGTAACAGGCCAGTAGAGTGGGGGACTCAAAGTCCCTTGTGGACTGGCAGTCAGGCCGACAAGAATAAGGGCTGACATCAAGTTATTGGATGTTAGACAGCTGCTCATAATCCACCTCTTTCCAGAAGCTTCAGAATCAAGAGCCCAACATCTTGCTTGAGTTTCAACATTTCCAAACCAAGTAAATTAAAAAAAAAAGTAGTTTAATCATTCTGACAAGGTACAAATAAAATAGGAAGACAGTGCAGATGGAAACGCAGTGACGTTGGAGGGGGAACAGAGTCTCTCCCCTTGTTTGAGTCATTAGGTGGCAAAAGCTGTTGGATATTCAGCCATTAACCCCAAGGTTGACAGATCAAACTCACTGCCAGCGACTTCTAGTGTCCCAATCGCACAGGGTAGAGGTGCCCTCTCTGAGTTTCTGAGAGACAGTCAACCTTCACTGGAGTAGAACCTCTCATCTTTCTCCTGGGGACGGTTAGTGGTTTCACACTGCTGATGTGGCGGGTAGCAGCCCCCTATGTAAACTCCCACCCCATAGGAGTCCTTTGAGAAGTGAGATCTGTTATTCAACTTCTAAACACCCCAGGCCTTCAACCTCTCAAGGATCCCAGTTCTATTCTGCACACGGACGGTCCCAGGAGTTAGAATCTGCCTGATAGCAATGACTTGTTTTTTAAACTCGCTCCCTGTTTGTAGACCTTTGAGTAAGAAATTGGCATTGCTTCTAATATTCAGTGAGAGGAATGATGGACTTTTGAAAGGAAAGAGAAACAGGTTCCGTGGAAGGTTTGGCATTTGAAGATGATTAGCTTACAAAGAGTTGGCAAGCAGATGACCTAAAATGCCACCTTCTTGATGATCCCACCTTACCACCTTGCAATCTCCAGTGAAGTGCCCCCTCCCACCTGTGCCCCTTCTCTCAGGGCTCAGAGGTAGTGTAAGCTGTTTCCTTGTCTGCACCCTCTTGCCCACTCCAAGTGGCACTGGGTTCTTTCTTTATCAAGATGGATTTGCTGACTTTTGTGAACACAACAAATTCTGTCACCCCCTCCCTCACTTTTTTATTTTTTCTCTCATCTACTCAATATTGCTTTCTTGTAGCCACTTCTTTTTAAAATGCAGATCAGACAATCCACATTGATGCATTTATATTGAGATGAAAGGGGCATGTCTGGAGAAGTTCTGGGTCGAATTAATCCTCACAGTTGGGCATCATTTTGAACTCCTCATTCACTGGCTGTGAGACCCCGACCAAGCTACTTAGCTCTCTGTGTCTTACTGCTTACCTATACAATACGGTGTCATAGGTAATCTTCTCCATCACCCTGCAGGGCTGTTGTTAACTCGTCACACATGTGAACACAGCTTTGCATGTGAATCTTGTGCGGATTTGTGTGTGTGTGTGTGTGTGGTTAGGTGCTGTGAAATTGGTTCTGACTCACAGGGAGCTTGAATACAACAGGAGACACTGACCAGTCTGATACCATGCTTATGAGGGTTGCAGACACCGTGTCGGTCCCTTTCTAGGACGAGCTTCCTGTTTTTCACTCGCTGACCCTCTACTGTGTCAAGCATGGTGCATTTTTCCAGGGATAAGCCTCTCCTAATAGCATGTCCAAGGTAGACAATGTTCGTAAGACAAAGTCTCACTGTCCTCACCCCTCAGAAGCACTCTGACTCTGTCCCTTCTCCAAGACAGGTTTGGGGGTTCTCCTTCTGGTTCTGTATGGTTTGTTCTGGTTTGTTTCTAAGGCACATTGTGCCTTACATGTGCTGTGCCAACACCGTAACTCAGATGTAGCCACTCTTCCCTAGGCTGCCTGTCCCACCGTCCAGTTCTTGCATACCTAGAGTTGATTGAAAATACGATGGCCCAGGTCAGACACACCTTGTTCCTCTAAGCCACACTGTTTTTCTTTGACACTGATGCAAGCAGGACTTGTGCGACAGATTTGTCCAAGCTGATGAGTCATCTGGTTTATCGGTTGCTTCTTCAATGTGCGAAATCCTTGAAACAATCGGTCTTCTTCCCATGATCATGCCTGCTGGTCCATGTGTAAGGACTTGGGTTTTCTATGCGGATATAGGGTGATCATCCACACTACTGACTGTAGTCATTTCTCTTCATCGGCACATGCATTCAAGGAGCAAGGCTGTTCTCATTTGACTGTCATACAAAGTTAATGAGTCCTCCTTGAATCCTGGTGCTTGTTTTTCATACAGTCTGAGTACTCAGATGAGCCATTCAGAATTCAGGTTTAATAAATATGATGAAAGGATACAACCCTGATGTACATCCTTCCACTCGAACAGTGGTTCTCAACCTTCCTCACAGTGTGGACCTTTAATACAGTTCCTTGTGTTGTGATGACCCTGGATGTGGGAGCATCTGCATGTGGGCTGAGCCACCTGGAGACCGATAGAGGAGAGGTGTCTCATTTCCTAAGACCACCAGGAATAGAGTCTTAGGTGATCCCTGTGAAAGGGTCATTTGTCCCCCAGAGCAGTTGAGACCCACAGGTTGAGAACTGCTGCTCCAGAAGCATACAATAACCCCTTCCTGTGTTTAAATATCTGCCTCTTGGGCTGTGTAATAGGTTTCCCATGAACTTGATTAAGGGTTCTGCAATTCTCATGTTTCAATGTGTCAGCCCTAATGTCCTATGATCCACATAGTCAAAGTCCTGTCTGTGCATAGTCAATAATTAACCCTAGTAGGCATCATTCTGATAACCTCAGTTTTCTGCTACAATCCATTTGACATGGCCCTTGTTCCTCATTCTCTTCTATGGGTGCCTTGAACCTCTCGCAGCTCCCCATCAATTTACAGCTGCACAAAAGTACTGCTCCTATTTTTTTTAATTATCTCCAGCAAAGTTCTACTTGTGTATGATATCAATGATTGTTCAATAACTTATTCATTCTGGAGAATCATCTTTCTTCAGCTGGGCACTGTTATGGATCCTTTTCTCATCAAATCTCTTCCAAACTTCTTGCCATAGAGAAGCGGGTGTCTCAAGTGCTGTATGTGTTCATGGAGACATTGCAACTGGTTCTGTCAACCTCTGGAGTCCTGATTTTCACCCTCATCTTCAGTGTAGATCTCCGCCTTCAAAATCACAGGTTTTTGACCATAATATTCTCCCTTAAATGCTTGGATGTTGATCAGTGGTTTGTTTGTTTGTTTTTTTTGGTACCATAATTCTATGTACCATCCCTCTTCTTTTGGTACATCCTGCATCATTAAATATTTATAATTACTGAAAATTAGAAACCTTTTTTGTTTTGGGAGCATTACTGCCCTCTGGTGGTGAGAGAAGGAGGCCCAGCCTTGCTGATGGATTTGAACCTCCAACCCAGTGGGCTGAAGTTCCGCGCACAACCACTACGCCCCAGGGCTCAGCCAAAAATCAGAATTTTTAACCAGAGATAGACGAATTTTAAAGAATGTTTCAATGCCATTCCGTGGCAGTCTCTGACACAAAATAAAAACCAAGAGCCAAAAATGACATCTAATTTAAAACAAAAGCTTCTTTCTTTCATTCCTCTTCATCTTTACTTTGTAATAATGTTATTTGAATACTTTCTAATCTCCTCACTTTGAAGTTCCTTGAAGTTGAGAGCCTGTCACACCTTTGACTTCTTCAGTATGCCTAGAACATTATCTTGATAGCTGTTGATACATACTAATCATTTGTTGAATGAGGGTACCTGAAAGAAAAGAAACATTGATAAATTGAACCCGATCAACAGGAAAATCTTCAAATATTGTGCCGAAAGGATGAAAAAGCAAATTATATGCTGAGATCAAGGATCTTTAAATTAAAAATCCAACAAATGGCCTGTATGTATCAATTTGTGGAGCTCTCAATAGTCTTCAATTAAAAAATCTAATTAGAACATGGGTAGGAAACTCAATGAAATATTTCACTGAAGACTAATACAGCTGGCTGATAAGCAAATGACAAGATGTTCAACATCATAAGTCATTAGGGAAATGTAAATTAAAACTCTAATGGGACTCCACCACATGCCCATGGAAATGGCTAACACAAGATGTCGTGACAGTCCTGATGAGGAAGCAAGGAAGCTGGATGTCTCATAGATTGGTAATGGAAACACAAAATCACACATCCCCTCTGAAAAGAGTTTGGCAGTTTGGGGGGAAATGGAGATTGGATTTAGTATGTGACCCAGCAATTATGCTTCTGGCTATTTATCATGGCTAATTGAAAGCATACCGTGATATATAGGTTTATTGCGCCAACCTGGCCAATGAACACATGTGAGATTAATTGAAGGCAGGAGACAAGAAAGGCAAAGCTTTCTTGTCTCTTGCCCTTTGATGATCAGACAGATCAGTGCGCAGTGCCTTATCTGGTTCTCTGCCTCAACTTGCAAGGTACACTTCCTGTGAGACACCTAACCAGTGGACTGTGCCACTGTAGTTTGAGGTTCCTTCACCGAGGCAAATCCCTAAAGGCATGCAGCAGGACATGCAAAAAAAGCAAGCGGGACAGAGCAAGGAAGTCCTGAGAGGATACCAAAAACAGACTTTGGAGTGAGAGTATGGCACCCAATCAGACCTGACCATAAAACACTCCTTAAGGTCAACAAATAGACCTTGAACTATTTATAGGCTTCCCCCCCCTCCCCGTTGGCTTTTAATTGTTGGTGTTTTGTTTTGCTGCTTTGTTTTGCTCTGTATTGTTTTTGTGCATGCTATTTCTGCAGGTCTATCTAGATCATTTAGGCTGGATAAACAACCTGGAGGAGAAAACAACCGGACCAACAGTTCTGGCCGAACATGGGAGAGGGCGAGGTGGAAGAAAGGAAGTGTGTGTTAACAAGTCCAGGGACAAGGGAACAACAACAAGTGATTCCAAATCGGTGGTGAGGAGAGTGTAGGAGGCCTGGCAGGGCTTGATCAAGTGCAATGTAGTTTAGAGGAATTACTGAAACCCAAATGAAAGCGGAATATGATAGTGGGACAAGAGGAAAGTAAAAGAAAATAGAAGAAAGAAGTAGAAGGAAAAGGATATAGAGGTCTAAATAAAAGACATATATATATAAATATATTTAATATGAGAATGGGGAAATCGATCTGTGTGCATATATTTATAGGTTTAGTACTAAGGCAACAGATGGACATTGAGTCTCCATTCAAGTACTCCTTTAATGTAAGAATACTCCCTTAATGCAAGAATTCTTTGTTCTATTAACCTGACATTCCATGACGCTCATCTTCCTGACACAATCACTGAAGACAAAGCAGGTGCATTAGCAAATGTGGGGAAGAAAGTTAATAGTGCCTGGCTATCAAAAGATAGAGGGTTTTTGCGGCCGTCACTTAACCTCATGTCAATTTGAGGATTAAGAGTGTAGGGGTGGAGTCTAGCCTGTCAATCTGGAGATAGCCAATGAGACCTCTGTGTGGGCCTGGTTTTCTCCTAAGAATTTTGGGAAATCTGGCCTTTTTTCCCCCCCTTGCAGGTGAGACTCACTCCTCAGTCCCTTGAAGACACTCTAATGACAAGACATAAGGCTGACTCCCTGTAACACATCCCAGAGGAGAAGCCACATGGACTTACCCTGACAGAACCAGACCTCTGAAGCTAGAAAAGCCATGTAGAGACTCCTGCTAGTGCTGAGATGCTGGAGAAGCAACAGAGAATCCCCTGCCAGTGCCGAGATGCTTGCAACATCACTAAATCCAAAGACTTTCTTATCCATTGGTCTATGATTATCCTACATTTATCCTGATTGCATGTGCCTTGAGGATCTGAAGAGGACTTTATAGACTGGTATCAGACATATGGGCTAATATCAGACTTGTGAGCTTGGACTGGACTGGATTGGGATGCTTTCTCAATGTTCCATTCCTCTCTTATATACATATGTGTGCTTTTGAATTTGTTTCTCTAGTCTACCCAGCTAGCATACATTTGGAGACTTAAAGGCTTAAAAATAAACAAGTGGTTATATAGCTGAGAAGCAACAAAGCCCACATGGAAAAGTACACCAGCCTGTGTGATAATGAGGTGTCAAAGGGATCAGGTAGCAGGCATCAAAAAACAAAAGATAAAATCATTGTGAATGAGGGGGAGTGCAGAGAGGGGACACAAGACCCATCTGTAGGCAGCTGGACATCCCCTTTCAGAAGGGTCATGGGGAGAAGAGCCAGTCATGCAGCATACAATCCAATAAAGTAAATATATGACAAAGACTTGTGCATTTGCTAATGCACCTGCTTTGTCTTCAGTGATTGTGTCAGGAAGATGAGCGTCATGGAATGTCAGGTTAATAGAACAAAGAATTCTTGCATTAAGGAAGTATTCTTGCATTAAAGGAGTACTTGAATGGAGACTCAATGTCCATCTGTTGCCTTAGTACTAAACTTATAAATGTATGCACACAGGGTAGCAACATTAAAACATACAACTTTCCTCTAGTTTCTAAATGCTTCCTCTCTCCTCTCCCCCCACTATCATGATTTCAATTCTACGTTATAAATCTGGCTAGGTCAGAGGACAGGAATTGGACACACAGGAAGTCCAGAACAGAAAATTCCTTCAGGGCCAGTGCTGATAGTGTGATACTGGGAAGATGGAGGGGGGTGGGAGTAGACAGGGGGAATCAATTACAAGGATCTCCCTATAACCTCCTCCTTGGGGTATGGTCAATGAGGAAGTGGGTGAAGGGAGATGTCAGACAGTGTAAGACATGACAAAATAACAATAAGTTATAAGTTATCAAGGGTTCATGAGGGAGGGAAAAGTGAGGAGAGAGGGGGAGAAGGAGGAGCTGATACCAAGGGCTCAAGTAGAAAGCAATTGCCTTGAGAATGATGATGGCAACACATGTACAAATGTGCTGGACACATGGATGGATGGAGTATGATAAAAGTTATATGAGCCCCCCTCCCAAAAGATGTAAATACCGACACAAGTACATATGTACATATCGTGATTAGAGCTGTATGTGCCCCCAGTTAAATGATTAAAAAAAAGAAACCTAGGCTGGGTGATTTATAGAGACAAGATGGAAATGGGGATCTAATAGTAATGGGTACAAGAATGAAGAAGATGTTCTAAAGTTGACTGGGGTGGTGATAGCACACGTCTTTGTCATATATTTACTCTATTGGATTGTATACTGCCTGGGTGGTGTGGCAATAAAACCATTTCAAAATCAGCCCTCCCAAATGTGCACGTGAATAAACGAGTACATTTCTTCACTTCAAATTAGCAGAGGCACATCAGCACGATAACAGTAGGGTATGCTGTTGTTGTAGTTTGTTGCCGTCCGGGGTGGTCAAGTCAGTTCCTGCCCACAGTGACCTGTCTAGAGTAGAACACAACACTGTTGGGTCCTGGGCCAGCCTTTCCACTGCTGTTAGGCTTCAGCCAATCCTTGCTGCCACTATGTCAATTCATCTTGTCAAGGGTTTTCCTCTTTCTATCTGCCCCTCTATTGTGCCAAGAATGAGGTCCTTTGAGAGCATAGTCAAAGGACAGAAGGCCAATGCCCCTCCATCCTTGCAACTCAGGAGCATTCTGACACACTTCTTCAAAGACAGATGCACTTGGTTTTTTGGTAGTCCATGGAACTTTCAATATCCATCACCATCCCTCAAACAACTTTTAGGTTCTACTTTCATTTTCTTAATTTGATGTACACCTTTCACATGCACCTAAAGGAATAGAAAAATACCATGTCTTGGGTCAGGTGAACCTTCATCCTTGTGGTCGCTTCCTTGCTTTTTAGGCCCTGGTAGAGGTCTTGGACAACAGATTTCCCTCACTCGATGTGTCATGTGACCTCTTGACTGCTGCCTCTGTGAGCATTGATTATAGATCTAAGCAAGATCAACTCTTTGAAAATTTTGATCTTTTTCTCATGATGTCTCTGCATCATGATTGTCAGTCATGATGTGACCTATTGATCCAGTGTTGTACAGTAGACGTTTTATAAGCTTATACTCAAGCCCCTTGTTTGGCACTGCCCCTCCGAGTTTGCAGTCTCTATGAGAGAAGATAGTTCAGAGTTTCTTTGGATATCAAGTGCAAAAACGGTGTCCGGCATGAAGCTCTGGTAATATTGTGAAAAAACATAAGAACGTGAAGCCTGAACGAGCCTGAACCATTTTGGGTGCCCTGAGCTCAGACAGCTTCCCATGTGCAGAATGCATGGCACGGCTGTGGCTTCTGCTCCCCTGGTAGGCAGGCTGTCAGCCTGATGATGACTGAAAGCCTCCATATCTCAACAAGTTGCAAACATGAAGGGCTCCTCAGATCCTAGGGAAGGCCAAGACCTTATGTAACCTCAGCCTGACATCCTGTCTTGGTGTTTTTACAAGTAAATTTATTTCTGTACTTTAATGAGGCTGGATCATTAAGTCAGTACTACATGAAGCATTTGATTTTTTCATACAAGTCTACTGGACTGTTAAGAAAAATACAACAAGAGTTTGGACAGGTTTGCCTCCGGGAGCCCTTCCAGCAAGCCCAGGAAGACAGAGCTGGGGGAGCCCTTCCAAGAGGCACACTGAGTCAGGACACTTGGAATGGCATCTGGCCCCAGGTTTTTGTGTCCTACCATGCAGGAGATGGCTCAAGAGGAGCTCATGATGGTTGTACTGAGAGCTCCATACCACCCCGCCCTACACAGTCCACCATGATCAACATGAAGAGTGAACCCCACATGCCTCACCACGTTGTCTGGTCCCTCTTCAATGTGCTCTTCCTCAATGGCTGCTGCCTGGCCATCATAGTCTATACCTAATCCGTGAAGTCTAGGGACCAGAAGATGGTGGGAGATAGAAAGGGGACCCAGAGTCACGCGTCCACTGTCAAATACTTAAACATGTTCTCTATTGTCCTCGGTCTCCTGGGAATCCTCATTTTCATCATTCTTCTTGCCAGGAGCACAGTGATGAGCTTCCAAGCCCTGCCACAGATCATGGGTCGGCCAGGCCATTAGCCACTGCATCATACTGTGTCCTGCACCCTCCAGGCCTGCCCTGCTGGACAACCTGTCCCCCGAGCCCTGGCCTTCCTGCCCCGCTTCTGTCCACTCCCATTTGCACATGTATCTCCATCTATCAGCAAGCCCAATAAAGCAACTGGGTGTGTTAAAAAATACAACAACAACAAAATCTTTAGGGTCACTTGGAAATGTAGCATGTCCTACTTTCCCCAGATACTACGTGAAGACAGGATTTTGTCCACAAGGCAATGGGTTCTGTCTTTTCCATCAGATAATTCTCAGTCATACATTTAGATCACTGTGCACGTGCAGCTTGGTTCTCCCAAAGCAGCGTTTGATACGGGAATTTGGGGTTTGGTAATTCATTGAGGAGAAGGCTATTCAAAGGAAAAAGGAGGGGAGGGAAGCACTCCAGGACAGGCAAGGAGGAAAACAGGAAAGGAGTGTCATCTGTGACACAGAGTCCTCTCACCTGGAAGCTGGTGGGCTGGCATTTGATACACAAGGGTGGAGTGCCTTCAGACTTTCCCTGTGGGAGCATTGTCCTCCCCATAAAAAATGGCTTCTTGACATCCTCCTACAGAGGGGTTGCAGGGAGGAGATGAGCCAGTCAAGGTACACTGTAGCAATAATGAGGATATAATAATAAAGTTGCAAAAATATGCAACTTTCCTCTAGATCTCAAATGCTTCCTCCCACCCACTATCATGATCTCAATTCTACCAGACAAATCCTGCTAGACCAGGGGATGTACACTGGAGTCGGAAACATGGGGAATTTAAGATAGATGATTCCTCAGGACTAGTGGTGGGAGTAGTGATACTGGGAGAGTGAAGGGATGATGGAATAGAAAGAGGGAACCAATCTCAGGGATCTACATATAACCTCCTCTCTGGGTACGGACAACAGGGAAGTGAGTGAAGGAACACATCAGACAGTGTATGATATGAAAAAGTAGTAGCAATTTGTAACCTATTAAAGGTTCATAGGGGAGGGGGAGGGGGAAGGAAGGTAAATATGGGGAGCTGGTACTGGGGGTCTAAGTGGAGGGAGGATACTTTGAGAGTGATGATGGCAACAAGTGTGCAAATGTGGCCTGCATACAATTGATGTATGTATGGATCATGATTAATAAAATGATTTATTAAAAGAAAAAGAGGTGGAAAGGGGAGCTTATACCAAGGACTCAAGTGGAAAATATTTGGAAATGAATATGGCAACATGTATACAAATATGCTTGATAAAATTATGTATGGAATAAGACCTACAAGAGCCCCCAATAAAATTATTGCAAAAAAGAGAAAAGAAAACAAAAAAATCCCCACTCATTAAGTGAAATAATCATGTAAAAAATCAGGGATAAATGTTACTTTCTCCTGCCTTTTCACTGCTTTAATTGATATGATAATATGGTTCCCATCTTTTGTTTTTATTATATGGTGAAAAATACTGATTATTTTCTAACATTGAACCATACTAATGTACTTGATATTAACACACACAGAAAACAAACAAAGTGGCTTCTGTGTCTGACCTGACATGTCCTCCTGGAACTCCGAGCCACCAACATCCTAGCACAAGGCACAGAGTTGATTGTGAGTTGCCTTTTCGGTGTGATTATTAATAGTAAAGAATGAGAAGCCTCTTCAAGTCTATGAATTTGCAGCAGGTTAAAACAAAGAATTCCAAATAGTCATGAGAAAGAATGAGGCCGAGTTCTACCTACTGACCATAGTCAGGTCTAAGTCGATGGAATTGGGAGGACTGGAATACTACAAGTTCATGTTTGGGAGGATATTGAAATTGTGTGTGTATTTGGGTGTGCATTTGAGATAACAAAATAAAATATGGAACAAAACATACATTCTTTCCCTTGAGGGAATAATGCTTCAAGAAAAATCACTCTGAAGCAGTCTGGAACCCATGAAGAAACTTCTTGAGTTCTTATTCTGGCTCAGATTTCTGAGAAGCAGAGTCTGACCCACAGATTCACCTGCTGAAGAGTCACTGAGGGAATCTCTCAGGAGGAGGAGGTCGAGGGGAGCAGCGTGAGGCTGTGGAGAGGACAAAGGATGTGGTCTTAGCTGGAGTCAGCTTCCACCTTCCCTCACAGAGAACCTGGGCTGGATCAATCCCATCTGCAAGCAAGGGCATCACTTTTTTGCTGTTGGCTGCATGTGAGGTGGGCAGGATGAAATCCACCTGGACAAAGACCTGCTGGTCCCAAGAGAGTAGCTTTCCGATGAAGGGGCCACAGGACACCCCCAGCAGCTGAATGCTGCAGTCTCTAGGGATATCAGCCACAGTTTGGGAAGGCAGTAGATGAACCAAACCCCTCTCACTGCCACTTAGTGGAGTCCAACTTGCATCGACCCTAGGAGGTGGGGTAGAACTGTCCCTGTGGGTTTCTGAGACGGGAACACTTTATGAGTGTAGAAAGTGCCGTCTTTCTTATCCGGAGCCCCTGGTGATTCCAATCTGCTGACCTTGTGTGACCAATGTGGAACCACTAGGCCACCAGGGGAAGACTAAAAGCCAAACCACGCCTGTTGTCATACAGCCCGTTCCAGTTCACAGCTACCCGACATGTTCCGCACCCGGACGGCGCTCCCTAGGGCTTTCAAAGGGCAGGAACCAATGAAGTGGATTGCCAGGTATTTCTTCTGCAGTTCATCGCAGGTGGATTCGCCCACCAACTTTCCGTTGTGAGACCAGCACAGATCGTGTGAGCCACCAAGGGACCTTGAGCCATCACTGCTCAAAAGTAACCACGGTGAGGACAGCACAAGGCAGGGTGGTGTTTCATCCATTGGGACATTTGCAGTCAGAGTTCCAGCAGCTGCTATATACAAGTCAGAGGGGCTGCCACTCACTGTGCTTGGGTCTGGAGACAGAGAGGAAATGTAGAACCTTTCTGAGTGTACTGAAGTCACCCTGCTGTCCCATTCAAGACTGCTCCCTGAAGAAGACATGGGTCCATTTATATCAGGTATGGACACATACCCTAACCTCTGATCTCAGTGAATAGTTTAGGTCATCCAGCAGGGACGAAGTAGGGTGGTTCCAATCAGAGCTCCTGCTGTCATTGGACCCAAATTCCCTCTCTAAGCAGATGTGTTGGAAAGGGTGACCTTAACCCAACGTATGGACTTGGCAAGTAAGTGAAGGATGGGCTGCATTCTAAGTCACACGTGTCCTCCCAGGAAGACAACTTTAGACGGTATACAAGACATGCACAGCTGGATACAGTAGTCCAGTTCAGGGAAGGGTCTGGAGGTCACCGAAGTAAAACTGCTTTGAGAAACAAGCTTGTGAACATGTTCAAGATGAGGAGTGACAGGTTGATGATTGGAGTAGGAGGCATGGGAGCTAACCCAGAAACCATGCAGGGGGCTGGCAAGAGCAACCATTGAGCACAAAGGTATGAACAAGCAGAGCTGTCACCTTACCTTCAGCACAGGGGCCCATTGTGATTCAGGCTACCTTAAGCTTGCAGAACTTGGAGAGAAAAATCTGGAACCAAATCACTGCAGACAAGTCATCAACAGCTCCACCATGGGCAGCAAGCGGGCCAGACACCAGGGGAGCAACAACTCCAAGTTTCAAAGTCACCACCATCCAGTCAAGGCCCACCCACAACGACTTTAGAGGACAAAGTGCCCCAGGTCCTGAGACTGTAACTTTTGACAGGAGCAGAGAGCCTCATCTTTCTCCCCCCCAAGTCCCTCGTGGCTTTGAACTGCTGACTTTGGAGCTGAAAGCTTAACGTGTCACCACTACACATTCTGCCTCCTGGGTGAAGAAAGAGGATGAACCTGATGCCCTAAGTAAACCCTGATGGTTTTAGACAACTCCCAAGAGCAGGAGACTTTAAAAAGGAAACTACGAATTTTCCTCTCTTGGGCAGTGATTAATCAGAAAAAGAAAAGACGCGTGGTCCAACAAATATTTCAAGTTGGTGAAGCAGAACACACTGGACCAAGCATAAATAGAGATGCAGATGTGGGGAAAATGATTGTTTCTGGGAAATACGATATTTCCCTCTGGCATCTTTCCTGCAGCAATTAATATTTTATCTTGCAGCTATTCATTCCTACTGAAGAATGGCTTTAACAAGCTCCCCCACTCTCTTTTGAGAAGTTGTTTCTATCTTGGAAAACAAAACAGTGCAGAAATAATAATAGACTCTTGTCATTCCCTGACCAGGGTATCCAGTGAAGGATCTGCTGCTGCTCAGAGATGCGGGAATGACAGCCTTATTTTACAGAAGGAAGATGAATAGGGATGCAGTCTTGATTTGTGATGCCCTCCTTTATTATAAACGTTTCTTACTCTAAACCAATCCTGTGCAGAAGGTTGCCAGTGGCTTAACAAAAAAGCTTAGACTGGAGTCTACCCAGGTGTGCTTCTGAAAACTCCACAGGGCACAATTCCACTCCCGGCACACATGGGGGTGCCATGGTTTGGAGTCATTTCGATGGTGACTGGCTGCACCCAAATCAGATCAAAAGTTGCCCTGAATCTTGAACCAAGACACAGGGATGAGACTCAAGCTGAGATCACGGGTGACTCAATCAGCCTGCAGCTATGTTGATAATTAATAAAATTAGCAGCCATGCCTGGAAATTTCACCAGGCCCCCATGAGTGTGAGCATGCATCTCCTTTATAACTATCCTCAAGCCCCGTGGGAAGGTTTAATGCCTATGGTCCTATTCACAGAGGCTTAACAATAAGGTTGCTACTGAAATGGATAGACAGGCACGACCACCTATTTATCCAAAGAGCTAGATGTGCATGCCTTCTCCCCTGTGGCTCTTGAGCCTCCCTAATCTGATGCTTATGAACTTGAACACATTCGGTACTTCCTTTTTCTGTTCATGATTGTTTGTTGAGTGTCTTTCCCACTAGCATGTGCATTGCATGCAAATGAAGGTGTCTCCAGGGGTTTTGAACTGAGCCTAACACAGAGGAAGAGCTCTATAAAGATGTGCTTCATGGATCAGAGGGGAAAACACTTCTAAATGCCAACAAGCGATCCTTGAACTACTAACAGACTTTTCTCGTTTTGTTCTTGGTTTGTTGTTGTTTTGTTTTCTTTGTTGCTTTGTTTGTTCTGTCTTGTTTTGTGCAAAGTATTATCTTTTCAGGAGCTGGAAATGAGAAATGTAGTAGCTACCTAATTTATGTCAACTTGAAGGTATAAGAGTGAAGGGGTGAACTGTGATAGTTTTCTTCATAGGAGCAGATGGACGGACTTTGGCCTGTCAATCAGACTGCAACTTGACTAAAGAGGGAAGGAGATCCTTGGCACTTAAGTCTCTTCCTCTTTATCCCTGGAGGCAGGTCAGACTCATTCTCTGCTTCACCTCCCTATTGACCAGTCACTTGGAGCCACGCAGGTGGCAGCCAGAGTCCTGGAGAGATGTCCACACCACCATTGGATGTACAAGACTTTGCACCCAACTCTCAGTGAACTTTCGGCATTCTGTATCCTTGCGTGTGACTGCATGAGTCTGAATTGGGATTTATGGACTAGTGAAGGACTTATGGACCTGATCTGGACTGGCCTCGGCTGTCTGCTCAATATATAATTGTTTCTTGATATAAAACTCCCTCTTATACATATATGTGTGTGCTTCAATGTGTTTCTCTAGTCTACCCAGCCTCACATACGAGAGTAAGGAAAATTTGAGAAATGTCTACTAGAAAGGCTGAGAGAGCGAGAGAGAGATGCTCTCTTCCAGGAAGCAAGAGAATTATTTGAGATGAAGGAGATTAGGAAAATGACAGTTCTTGGAGCTTCCCAGGATCCAGAGCAGTATGTTTGCTTCCCAAGGGGATCAGAATGAAAAAAATCTGGGTGCATGGGGAGAAAAGGAAAAATCTGTGATTTAAGGTGGGCCCTGAAAGCATGGGGGCTGGTAGAGTCAAGCTCTATAATACACAATGGAGTATATTGTATATTGAATACACAAATGGACAGTGGACTTAGTAACTTAGTCACAGTGTACTTACATGTGAACATAGTAAGACTAAGCAAACAAGCAGGCAACAGACAGGCCATTGATGACAAGAGCACTCTGACAGAGAACCCTACAGGAACCAGTCTGGAAAGTCAAATGACACCGTCAGCAGCCATTTGGCCCCTCAAAGCAGAACTTGGGCAGTGACCGCCAACTTCTCTAACTTTGGTCCCTGCTTCCAAGTCAGGGTGATGGAACCCTTGTGACACCACGGATTATGCAGGACTGTCAACCCCCAGGTCAGGGATTCAAAGCCACTACTTGGGAGAATGATGAGGCTTTCTGCTCCTGTAAATATTTACAACCCTAAAAACCCACTGAGGACAGTTCTACTCTGTTTTAAAGGGTTGCATGAACTCAGTGTGTGCGAGTTTGGTTTGCTGGGACCAACGAGACCCAGCAAACCACACTCCCGGAACCAGGCACACAAGAAATCTGCTTCAATTTAGCTGCCCTTTGTGCTTCCTCTGCCAACAACCTTCAATCAGCACATAATACACACGCCAACATATGTATAGACACATACATATATGTATACACATATATACTAGGGGTACCCTACCCCCCCTCAAAAAAATCCCAGAATTTTTCACAGCTATGTATTCAATATTTTTTTTTACAAAACCACCTTATGACCTTCAAAGTCCTCTCAATATATTTGTCAAATCTGCGATTCCATTATTGGAAACATTTTTCCAAACCCCTCTCTTTGGATGGCTGACAGCACCTCCTTCATTTTCTTCTTCACCTTTTCTGTCCTTTCATGTCCCTCTGCATGCATGGAAATAATAAGAAGTTGCACCGAGTGAGGTGAGGTGAGTGAGGTGCATGGGGCAAGAGGATCATGCTGGGGTTTTGCCCCCAACTGGTGCACTGATATGGCTGCATGAGCAGGTGCATTGTTGTGGAGACAAAGCCAGTTCCCCATCTGCCACAAAACAGGCTTTTTTGTTACACAACATTACATAATCTTCTCTAAACCTCTAAATAGAAAGCTTGATTAACAGTCTGACCTAGCAAAATGAACTCCACATGTATACAAGTAGACATTTTCATCCATTTGGGAAGTTGACAGACATCCAGAACAAGGTGTATGAACAGTCAACATTTCACCTTTTTTGAAACAAAAACTCTACTGATAAACTCAAGAGTTTTTCCCATAGTGCTGTCCTTGTAAGCTGTGTTCAACATCACAACAGTTTTTGCAGCATTTTTTTTTATGAGCAGGAAACAAAATTTCACAGCTGTGCAGGCTTCTCTTAAATTGGCCATCACAAAAAAAAAATACTGAGGTTTGAGCAAAACTGGTTTTAGGAAAACATTCACTGTCATCAGAGAGTACCTTCCCAGGTGATGCCGCTGGGTGCACTAGCTCAGAGTAAGTGGCTCGATACTCACCTACTGGGAAAAAAAATCATACTACAAAAGCTGTGCTCCAACCAGCACATGATTCTGGGTTGTTGTTGTTGTTGTTTCTTTGGACAGATGTGTGTGTGTGTGTGTGTGAGAGAGAGAGAGAGAGAGAGAGAGAGAGAGAGAGCATATCCCTTCATATATATGGGTGTGTGTGCACATGCATGTGCCAGGAAATTTTCTCTTTATTTTTATGATTTTGAGTTTCTATTAAATGCAAGTCACAGTGATCAGCCTCTTTGCTAAAGCAGGATCTGAGTAAATAGCCCCTTTTTCTTTTCTCACTTGGTCCTTCTTCACATGTTTCCTATGCCAAAAGACATTTCAGAAAGAGATAACTTTTGCATGGTTTCCATGTGATGACACAGAGCAGCTACAGGCAGTGAATGGACCAGGGACATATTTCGGTAACAGACCTGAGGCAAAAGTGAAGGAAGAATAGGAGAACACGGTCTGATACTTCCTTGACAGACTCTGATATTCCTGACACTCTTCCACGGTATTGAAACCACTGAACTGATTCCACCTCATCATGATCTGTGCAGAGTCTCTGAGACTAAATGCTTATGAGAGCAGAGAGCCTCATCTTTCCCCTGATGAGGGGCTGGTGGATACGAACTACTAACAGTGCAACTAACAGTCCAATGCCTAACCCACAGTACTACCAAAGTTCTCGCATATTCCTTGTGAAAGAAAGAGGAAGGGCCCAGAGTTGAGAGTCAGTGCTGGCTTTTGAGATAGATGCAGGCCTCTCATTCGTTGGCTGTAGATGCATTTTAAGACAATTTATTTTATTTTTTGGAGGGCAGCTTCATTGCCCTTTGGTGGGAATGGGTGTCCCAGCCTTGCTCTTGGAGAACTGCTGCTGGATTTGAACTGCCAACCCAGTGGGCCACACTCAACCCCTACGCCACCGGGGCTCAGCCTGTAGATGCATTTTAAAAAATGATTTTAACCTCATCTCCTATGCCACAGTCATCATTTCTTTCAAATGAGTTCATCTATGTGCCTTTATAGTCACTGAGTATATGGTACAGGAAGCCCTGAAAGTCATCAGTCTATATCTGACTAATATAAATAAAAGGAACCAGTGCTCCAAGGACACATTCAAAGGTTCACAGAACAAGGAGCACAAGCATGAAGGAAAGAGAGCATGCTACTGGTGGCATGAGAGAATGGCTGGCACACAATTCACATTCCATCACCAGTATTTCCTGTCCTCCATGGGCTTAGGGCATTTTCTACCTAGATGGCTTCAGCAGGTTGCTACCTTTCTTCTAATAAACACGTGCAAACTTGAATCCAAAGCCTTTTTCCTGGTGTTTTTGGAGGATACCTAAGGTTGGAATGAAAAAGAGTCACTGAAGACCAGGGGAAATGGAAATAATACAGATGGTAGGTACTATAACCTAAGAGCTGGTCTCCACTGAAGACCAGGGGAAATGGAAATAATACAGATGGTAGGTACTATAACCTAAGAGCTGGTCTCCACTGAAGACCAGGGGAGGACAGAAATAATATAGATGGTAGTATGACATAAGACCAAGGAGTCCCGTGCCATAGTTTGTCTCCTAAATGTAGCTCTGGTAGTTCAAGCCCACCAGGCATTCTGAGGGCAAAAGAGGATGTTGTCTGAACCTCTAAGGATTGACAGTCCCTGAAACTCTAAGGTGTAGGTCTACATTTTCCTATGGAGTCACTCTGCTTCAGATTCCACTGGGTGACCATGGGTGAGTTTCCCAAACTTTGTTTCTCGACACATTCACTTGGGGAAAGGGGGATAGAAGGCGCCCTATGACAAAGATGTGTTATTGTTGATCAGAGTTTAAAAATGGTGCACACCATGTCCATTCCACAGACATAGAAACATACTTGAGCCTATTGCAGGCTTTCAGGAATCTGGCAACAGATGGGTCTAAGTTTATCGGACCCGGTGATTGTCAGATAAAAGCATAGAGCTCTTTATTTTAGGACACCACGAGTATTTGTAGGCAAGGATGCCCTGGAATATCATTTGGGCATCTGGATGGTATCCAGCTCTTTATGAAAAAAGGTCTCATAATATAGAGATAGTGATGAACTCTCTGCTTTTGCACTTCCCCTTCCATTTCCACATGGTTGCTTTCCTCAAACCTCAAGGTCAAGCTTTCCCTCCCCTCACCCCATGAACAAAGAGTGGGGACCAAGCTCTGCAGCTGCTTTCTGGGGTGCTGCACTCAGACCTCAGTTTTCCTCTCTGGAAGGTAAGTAAGTCCCTTTCCCCCATGTGAGGAACACCTAGAATGTTCTTCCTCAAGGCAAGAAAGCATGGTTGACTCATTGTTAATAGCGGTGACTCTGAAGTTGGACTTTACCACATCTTACACCTCTGTGCCTCAGTTTCCAAACCTGTAACATGGAAAACAATAGTCTCTAACTGGCAGGGTGCTGTGAGTATTACCTGAGTTAGAAAACACGACATACTTACAGCAGAGATGCTTATCGGGAGTACTCTGTAGATGTCTGTGATAATTTAACAGAGCTGAAATCATGGAGCCCTCTTAAAGAATCCCCCAGCAGTTTGCAATTACCAATATTAAAATTCATAGAAGGACACATCTTGGTCAGGGAATATTTGGGGGGGGTAGGAAATATTTTTGTTAGCATGACTTTCTATATTGTACTATAATAATTCCTAGGCGTTCCTTCATTTTTTGACTTTGGTTATTACAAAAGTAACATCTTCTGGTATAGGGGGCTATTCTGTGGAAGATAAAGACACTCTAGGGAGAAAATGCACCCATTCAATATGTCTTTGGAGACCTAGAGAAAACCATCTGCAATATTTTATGATATGTACATGCAAACACACAGACACACTATGAAAATTACAGCTGCATACATCTCCAGAAATATTTTTACTTAGCAAAATATTATGTATATTCACTTCTCATGTGAATTAATACTCCTTAGAAGCATTATCTTAACAGCTGCAGATTATGCCAGTCTATGGAGGGGCCCACATTTATTTCTTGATCTCAAGAGCTAACTCAGCAGGATGAGTTGGTGGATAGTCAGCTACAAATCCTGTGCTTTGGCAGAAGGAATCAACACAAGGTTTATCTGCAAAAACAGTATTCACCAGCTTTGTCCATTCTACCCCCCCAAATTTCCCTCTCATGCACCATGCCCACATTTTATTCTTCATTATTTATAAGGGTAAGTGAATTCAACTCAAACATACCCAAAAGTCATCCAGAAAGAATCAAAAGACTAGAAAGCAGAGCTTACTAAGGAAGATTAAAGGGAATACTTATCATTGCCCCTGGCCTGCCAATTCTCTCTCTAGTTCTTCCTCAAACATTTAACAAGATCTCTCTCCTCTTCTTTTTCTCAGCACCCTTTATATTTCCATAAAACTATAAAAATAGGAATGCTCACTCTAATATGATCATAATATGTCAGCACACACAACTGTCTAACACATCCCCCTTCATCCTTCTTTTTCTTCCTATCCTGTTCAAGCGGAAGGAGCTCCCATATGCATCAGGGATAAAAGATGTTATAAAATCAGTTATCCAACAATTTAAAGACTGAAGTTCCCAAAATGTCAAATTTAGGCTAAATATTTTCCCTTGTGATTTTTCCATCCATGGGATCATGCAAATAGAATAATCAGTGGATGACTTGCCCTGTTGTCTATAATCTTGATGGAATCAACATCACAACAGCAGAATTCTCACAGTAGAAGCAGGAATATGTAAGCGACATTACCAATCAATGAGCCAGTTCCTATCATATCCATTCTGATTCATGAGGTCAGAGTAAAACTGGGTTCCATCGGGTTATCAATGACTGATCATTGGGCCTTTCTTCTAAGGTGTAACCTTTGGACTAACGGTCTGATGCATTAATTATCTGCACCATGAGGGGCTTCACATTGCGCATTGGGTGTGTATTATATTTGGAAATTTTCCTTTCTCCCAGGAAACTCCATCATGATAGCATCTGAGAAGGACCTTGATGCCAACACTGTAGCATCCAATTCCCAGGTCCTACTCAGAGCTTCAGGAATTCATCAGGCAAGATCACTGAAATCCAGTAGAGGGATCTTCTCTGAATGAATAAAAAAGAGATTAGGGTTCATGAGGGAAAGAGGAGTGGGGAGGGAGGGGAAAATGAGGAACTAATATCAAGGACTTACCTAGAAAATGTTTTCAGAATGATGATGGCAACAAATGTACCAATGTGCTTTATGTACAATGAATGTATGTTTGGATTATGATAAGAGTTGTATGCATCCCCAATAAAATGATTTAAAAAAAAAAGAAGAAGAAAGAAACTATTATTAAAATTGGGTTTACTGTGGATAGAATCAATCTTACAATCTTACAATCATGGAGAGAGTCAGCTGGCCTGTGAACAAAGCTGCTTAACAAAAGCCAAAGCCACACATCGTGTCACTGAGTCATCTCAGACTCATGGTGCCCCCATGGGTTACAAAGTAGAACAGTGTTCTTCAGAGTTTTCTTAGCTATAATCTGAATGAAACTAGATCACCAGGCCAGGTGACAGGAAATGCCACTTTTTAGGTCAGTTGCCACAGCCAGACCATGGGAACCACTTTCGCAACTCTACCTCATGCTGCAACAGAAATCACACCTTTTTTTTTTTTAATGCACGATTTTGCAAATTGTCAATATAACCAGTACTCAACTGAGTGCTTTTTCTGGCCTGGAGGGCAACCAGCCTGGACATTTCTTGACAACCGTGGGTTAGCTAGCCCTGGTTAGTCTAGGATGACCTCAGAATACTTACCTTGTCTCCATGTGGTTTCTTATTGTGTGGCAGATGAGCACAGGCTAGTCACATGACAGAAGCAAGGTAAAAGGAAGAGAGTGGAATCAGGAAAGGCCTCCTGAGGTCCAGGCTCAAGACCAGGCTTGGCATCACTTTTCCTCCATTCTATTAGTCAACGCCCATCAAAAGGCCAGTCTATGTGCCATGAATGAGAAAACAGACTTCAATTACTTATGAGAACCTCAACGTCACATATCCTGGAATTTCAGATGTCTGGGAGGTCACTATCATAGTCACTTTTGAAACAATGATGCATGGTCATCTTTTACACTCTTCCTTTGGGGTTGGAGTCTAGAACTTTTAGAACCTGCCTACAGCAGCTTCCATTGGTTGGCGGTGTAGAAGCTACCAAGACAACACGTCTAACTTCCAAATGTGAGAGAGGGACAGGATCACCATGACAGACAATTTCCACTCAACACTCCTCTTTCTTGCTGTGAAAAACAAAACATAAAAAGGCACAAATTATATGGGCCCAGAAGTCTTACCAGAAGCCAGAAGATGCTACAGCTGTGCAAACTGGACAGATGGGCAGTCAGAAGTTGTGCATGGCACTGATGAATTTAAAATTTTATATTTTAGCCATGGTGTTGTTCTGAAGATACTGACACAACAAATTCTGCTTCAGAGTGACTTGGTCACACGCCTAGCTATGAACCATCTAGGATTCTTCTGGTAAATAAAACATTCATATATATTTTAATTCACAGGTGATAACCTTTTTTTTGAAGTTTTTTTTGCCTTTGGGGAGCTAATTGGGTGCTCACCCTAAGTCCTGATATTCAGGATGGTCAGCAGATGAAGTGTTTACATTGGCTTTTATTGTTGAGGGTTTTAGAATGATATGCTCCTCCCTGCTCCCCTGCCCAGCTTGTCTACAAACTCTATTTGGTTAAGGGTAATATAAGCAAATAAAAGCCACTCAAGTGAATTACAGGACACATTTTGTTTATTATTATTAAAGAAAGGTTTTCTGAAAAGTAAGTTTCACATTTAAAAAATTCTTTATTTAAACATAATATACACACAGATGAGTACACACAGCATACGTGTACAGTTGGATGGATTTCCCAATTGTATCCAACACAAGATCAAGACTCAAGATCAACACAAAATCAGAAGACAACCCCCCCACCCAGAAGCTTCCTTCTGTCACTCTCAGTCACCACCATTCCAGTGAGACAGCTTGCACACATTTTGGGCTGGATAATTCCTTGTTCTGAGAGACTGTCCTATGCACTGTAGGTTGTCCTGCAGTATCCATGGCCTCTACTAACTAGCTGCTTCTCCCATTGTGATGCCCAATTGTGGCAGTCATGTACTTTTGTGTCAATTTCAGGATTGGGAGTGTAGAGGGGAGTCTAGCCTGTCAATCAGGAGATAGCCAATGAGACCTCTATGTGGGCAAGGCTTTCTCCTGAGAATTCTGGGAAATCTCACGGTATTCCTCCACCCCTTCCCCACCACCCCAAAGATGCTCTACTGACAAGACACAAGACTCAGTCCTTGGGAGACATTGTAGCTGGCAAGGCACATGAGGAGTCACAACAAGACTCCTGCCAGCACTAAGATGCTTCTACCACCACTGAATACACAGGACTCTGCACCCAATGGCCTCTGATTACCCTGGGGTCATTTCCTGTGGTTTGTGAGTCTGAAGAGGACTTATGGATGGGTATCGGACTTAGGGACTTGAACTGGAGTGAGTTGGGATGCTTTCTCAGTGTTCCATTCCTCTTCTATATAAACTTATTTCTCATATGCATGTCTATGAATTTGTTTCTTTAGTCTACCCAAACTAACAAACCAATGGACAATAACTGTTCTTAGAATTATCACAATTCTTACTTCCTATATACTAAAGAATACATTATATATACTGTAGACTAGATATATACACACAAAGAGAGAGAGAGAGACATTTATGTAAGGAAAATAACTCATCTAGTTGTAAATAGGGGTTAATCCAGTCTAGTTTCAAATCCGTGGGTCAGATGGAACACCACAGGCTGCAAGGAAGATAAATTCAATGTCAAGAGGACAGATGTCAAACTTTTGTGGTGGGCAGCCAGCATGACCAACTTATGAGTCATATACAGGGTTCAATCCCAGCAAGGAGCAAGGCAGCTTCGACAGTGTCCACTTAGGTAGCGGACACATACCATGGAAACCTCTTCAATTGCAGCTGAGTCATGAGCTGAGATTTCGCTCCACCCCAATCCTCCCACAACTTCTCAGCTACCAACAGCAGCTCATGTCATGGAGTTGGTCACATTGTGTTAGGTCACAGCCTTGGAGAACAATGATACCAAACCGCTGAGACTCCTGACCCAGCGAAGTGACCAAAAAAACCTAACTACCCAACAAAGAACAGTAACAGCGAACAAATAAATCTTCAGAAGTGTGATTGGCTGGAAGTTATGGTGTAAATCGGGGTCTGCCTATACTTTTGAAACTCATTTATTTCTTATTCCACCTCATATCACAAAATTTTTTTTCTAAACATTTTTTTCTAAACTTTTTTTTCTTTTTGAATGAAGGCTCTAAACTTTGAATATGTCACCCTTCTAGAACAAGTCATGTTAGGTATTTTATATGGTGAAAATATCTTTATGGTAGCTTCAAAGGAACTTAATTAGCCACTGAATCTGGAGTGGAGTTGAGAGCAGGGAGGGGAGAGGAGACCAAGGCTAGTGTGAGCAATATTTCTTGAATTCTCATGTGCCTGCAAGCCACTGTTTTTTGTTCTGAAGATGTGGGTGTGAAGAATAAAAACTCTATGCTTTGCAGGAAATTTTTAGTTCTCTCTTCCCCTACAATTGGCCAATTTTTCCACCATGGAACTAGAATGATGAAATGATACTTCTGCCTGGAAGATTATCTCTGAATGAAAGACTTGGACTGAACCAAGGGAAGAGGCATGAGGTGTGCGTCCTCTAGTTCTTCTTCAAGAAGGAGAAACCAGGAACCCTTCTGTTTACCCATAATGGTGACCTAGTTCCCCAGGGTAAGGTCATAGGGAATGGTTCAGAACCTAAAGTGTGGCTAGAAATGGGCAGAGTGTAAGCCATGGAAGCAAGTGTGCCCCCATGCTCCTGCAACATTCATCCCAGGAGAGACTGGATGGGGCAAGGGAAGAGACGCTGCAGGCACAGTCCACAGGAAAAGCAGCTAATAGATGAGGCAAACAGTTATGGGCCACAAATCACTTTATAAAGCTGTGTGACAAGGACATTTATAGTTGAAACACACATCTCACTATGCAGAGGAGAATATGAACGTAGACAAAGAATGACCCTGCTGGACTTCTATTCATTAAAAACAGACTAGTTTGGTCTATAATAGGCATCAACTAAATGGGGCAGCTGCCCTTTTGTAAGGGTTTCAATACCACTATTCTATAAAGCATCTTTGTCTCTTATCTTTGCCACA
>PVJH01009818.1:0-76977 GCA_004026705.1 Nesogale talazaci | reverse complement strand
AGAGTCAGAATCAACTAGATGGTAGTGGCTTTGGTTTGATTTGGGATTGGGTGGCTGAGAGTTTCTATATTTGTGTCTTTATGCTTGCTGTCAAACTTGTCATCTTTTATATGATTAGACCCAGGGAATCGAGTCTGCTGGTTAAGAGGTGTGGCTCTGTAGTCAGATAGATTTGAGTGGAATGGAACACTGCCATTTATTGACTATCTCACCTGGGGCATATATATATAATCAGGTTCCAAAGCAGCCCTACTGTACTAATTTCTAAAGCAGGAACAACAACTAGATTCCCTTATGGGGTTATGATGAGGAATACATAAAATCATGCATTTAAATAAAACTTTCAAGACACTGCGTACCAGGTAACTCTAACCCTTCTGTTATTATTAATCATGGGTTAAACTTGAATGGCAGAAGTTCTGAAGAGTTCCCATTCATTAGCCTCTGCAAATGGGAGGGGCCTCGGATAAGGTGTAGTTGTTACATGCTGTGTCAGAAGGAGTGGCTTTCTCTATGTTGGAACCATTTTGAGCCACTTGCGACCTGACTTTTATTTTTTTACTGTTGCTTTGTGTACCTGCCTTCTCTGTTGGTTAGTCTGAAATGCCTTGAAGCTGTGCTCTCTGTCTGATCCCCTATTTGTTAGCTCCAAATATAGACAATATCACTGAACAAAGGAGAAACTTAGGTTTCAAAATCATAAGAGATCTACGTCTGAGTTGGCGTAGCCATGTGGGAGTCCAGTTATCGCAAATGTGCAATAGATAACGTGTCTAGTTAACAGAGTTTTACTGTAAATGTGTGGGAAAACGCATGTGAAAACTCCACCTACCTCAAGATAGGTGGCACTAGAAACCCTGCTCACTGCCATTTAGTCCATTCTGCCCCGCAGGGACTCCGCAGGACAGCCCCCGTGGGTGTCTGAGGCGGTGAACCTTGACAGGAGCAGAAACCCTCCTGCCTCCCCCTGGGAGCAACTGGCTGGTGCACATTGCTGACCTTGTGATCAGCAGCCCACCGTGTAACCTACAGGAACCCTGGTGCTGTAGCAGTTATGCTCTGCACTGTGATCTGCGGGGTTGGCAGTTCGAAATCCCCAGCAGCTCTGCAGGATAAAGACTGGGCTTCCTCCTCCTCCAAACAATTACAGTCTCCGATAGGCACAGGAGCCTGAGATGAGTCGGCTTAGTGACTTTGGTCTTTTGGGTGGGCGTGACCCACACTGCCACTGGGGCACACTAATGTTAGGCATTAAGTCCAGTGGTAGTGCTATTGAGTAAGTACTAGACTGTTAACTGCAGGGTCAGAGGCTCAAACCCATCAGCCACTCCATGTCAGAAAGATGAGACTGCCTTAGTGAAGGTAGATAAAGCCTGGGATATTCTATAGAGGGTTGCTGTGAGTCAGAATCAACTTGATGGCAGTGGGTTTAATGCTGGTTATTACTGCCAGTCTTAAATATTTCTTGAGGCAGAGAATCAATAGTGTCTACAAAACTACAAAGAACACCTTATGGCTTTCATAAATATCAATCTTTTTCTTACGGCCAACACAATATAGATGATCCCAATGTGCAAGAAGCAGATTTTAAACTTCAGGACGCTATTCAGAAGATGGAGAGGCTTGATAAAATATTGGTGAAGATACAATGTAGAGAAAGAGACGTTAAGAAGCAAGGTCTAGAATTGAGAATAAAGCTGTGGGAAGAACTTAAGGTAAGAATTATGGTACCACATGCCAATGTGGAAGACACCATTAGGACTCCTGGTGGGGCAGCAGTTCAAGTGCTCCAATGCTTTTTGAAAGGTTGGCGGTTCAAGCCCACCAGCTGCTCCATGAGAGAAAGCAGTGACAATTAGTTTACCACCGTCAAGACTGAAAGCGCTGGAGGCCACCTAGAACAGTCCTGTTCTAGTCTGCAGGGTTTTTTTTGTGAGTGAGAAGAGTTTTGAGTTTGGAAGAAACAGCTCCAGATGAGTATAAGAAAAACAGATGGTGGTAGTGGTTAATGTGATTTACCTTTATTAATTTATTTTGGTGACAGTGGTGTGTGTGTGTGTGTGTGTGTGTGTGTGTGTGTGTGTGTGTGTGAGAGAGAGAGAGAGAGAGAGAGAGAGAGAGAGAGAGAGAGAAAGGGAGTTTGAATGGCTGGGTTTTTTTTAGTATCAGAGAATTAATTTGGTTAATTGGTTTGTAGCATTCAGACTTCAGGCACAGTGCTGATATGTCCATTCCTTGTAAACAGGCCCAGGAGATAGTGCCTCCCAGTGTCCAGCTAGTGATCCCCTCTATGGCGCAGAAAAGGATGTGGAAGCTATTATCCAAGTGCACATGTCTGTTTTTCCTTCAAGGAACTTAAAGTTTGGAAATAAATGGACAAATACACAAAAATTCGATAGCCTGTTTAACATTATGACTTAAAAGTTTCATGTCACAATGGGAAAGTTTCATGTTGTAAACAGTGCGCGTTTTTGTGACGAACACATTGGGGAGATCACTGCTTCATATGTTAGCCAAGCTCTATGAAAGAATCTTAGAGTAAGTTTGAGGTCTGAGACCATATTCCACTCTCCTTTTGTCTCAGCAGATGATGATGTGCTTTCCTTTTGGTCATCGTGAACCTCTTCCTCTGCATAGAGTTGAGAGGTTGACCTTGACCATGTTGGCTTATATTGAACTTGAGCCCTCAGGGAGAAGCACCTCTAAGGCAAGGGACATTGCAGTAGCATTTTGAGTTACTGTTGGTAAGGTCCTCTTTGATCTCGTGTTTAATTTAGGAAGAAAATTCCTAGGCAATCATGTGAATTAAGAATGGAGCAATCCAGAGGACTTTAAAAAACAAACAAACTACGTTCTTAGGAGGACTATTGAGATTGGAAAGAAGCAAACATTAAATTGTAATGTTGTATATTAGAGAAATATTTTGAGTCAAGTTTAGTTATAAAATCTGTTACTTCTATTCAATCTCAAAGCCATTTTTATTTGCTTAGAAATAAGAATCATAAATGTAAACATAGTAAGATATCAATCTTGAAATGTCTGAAATTTCAATTTAACGGTATATCTTTAGGTTACTCATTAGTGATAGAAATATTATGAGAAAAGTTAAGAGACTTCAAGCCAGGAAATTATCATATAATGGCTTTCATATTCTCTAGCTCTACCTAAAAATGCCAGTTGCTAGAATAGAAGACATTAACACATTTCCTAATAAAGCATACAAATTTCATAAGAAAGCCCCAATTTTGGTTGTACAAATAAACTACTGTGAGCAGGGTTAGAATTTAAAAAATCAAGCTATACTTACCTGCCTTCTATTCCCATGTTTAACTTTCCACTTCTTTTTTACTAGTCTGCAAGAAGTAGTGAAAGTTTGCAAAGTAATGAGGAGATGGAAAACACAAAAAAGTTTTTGTCTTTAGATGCATCATCGGAAGAAACTGTCGGTGAGTAAGATTGAGATGTCATCCATCTTTATTTTTTACCATAGAGTCATAGAATATTTAGATTAAAGTCAATTCCTAATCAAATCTCTCTTTGACTTCTTTTGAGAGGAAATTATTGATCACATTAAATAAGATGATATAGAACAGCTTTCATATTAGCTCCACGGCAAGGGTTTTTGCGGGTTTGTACCTGCCTAAGGGCGAAGGGGGGCAAAACAGAGAGAAATGGAAAATGGACCAACCTTGTCTCTGACTTTCCTGTTTTTTTATACAGTCACCTCACTGCTTCGGGTCTTCTCAGAAGGCATCTTATTGGTCCATTCACCCTATATTTTGTTCTCTCCCCCAAACTACTCATTCTGCACATAGATTTTACCTCTCCTTGTTTGTATGTATATTTGCAAATCCATTTTTCCTCCCTATTTTTAAAACTGAGGTATTACGTAGTCATACAATCTCTAACCCTCTTACAGAATGGTGAAAATTCTAGGACTGGGCAGCAATGGTTCTTTTTGGTAGGACACTTTAGGGATTCCTTCACCTATGTCACAAAGGTGATCACCTAACTGACCCTAAGTGTGCACAGGATTCACAAAAAAAAAAAAAAAAAAAAGGAAAACAAGTAGAAGAGTAAATATTTCACCTCTCTGCTGACCAGAGAAATAAATATTATTGTTTTCATTTTAATAAGCCAAGCTGAAGCATAATGATAAAAACCACTTTGATGGCACAGGAGAAACAGTCCTGAATACAAAGTTGGTGAAGTCTAAATTACCAACTGCTCTGGGAGAATCAGAGGGAGCGTGTCACTCTCGTAAAGAGTGATGGTCTCAGACATCCCCCGGGAAGTTCTCCCTCTGCCCAATTCGATTGCTGGGAGCTGGAATCGAATCGATGGAGGTGAGTTTGAGTTTGGTGTCTGGAGGAGGCAGCTTTCCTCCAGCCTTGGTTTCAATGCCTTCCAAGCTGAGGAGTTCATCTTGCGTGCCTGACACTGTCATGCTGTGAGTGAAACCTTATTAGTCAGAAGGGTTACAGTCACTGATCCCTCAGGGGGACACCACCTAGTCCTTCTTCCTAGTTTGTTCTTAGTGTAGACACCCCCCTGAAGCCTGCCCACCATGGGTGTCCCTGCTGGTTGGCCTTCTGGTGGCATAACTTCTCACATCACAACCACGGGGCAGCCACCACAGCGCTACCACCAACAGGTCAATGGCAGGTTATACATTGAGCCATCATTTATTGCCACAAAAATATGACTTTTGAAAAGTTTTTTTGGTAAAGAGTAGTAGTTAACTTAGGCTGCACTGTATATACACATATACATAGATGCATTTCATTGCACACTTGCACTTAGATTTTTTCATAAAATTTAAATCTAGAAACAATAAATCTCAATTTAACATTTAGAGCTTTGTGCAGTGCTCAGTGCATTTGAGAATATATTGTGGTGGTTATACAATCACTTGTCAATTTGAAGATGAAGCATGTAGGAGTGGAGTCTAGCCTGTCAATCAATCATAGCCAATGAGGCCTCTGTGTTGGCACGGCCTTCTCCTGAGAATTCTGGGAAGCCCAGCGGTATTTCGTCCTTGGAGGCAGGAGAGATTTTCTCTCACTGCTCACTGCCTTGGAGACACTCTACTGACGAGACACATGGCACTATGCTGATAAACCCCATCCCCGGGGAACTGGAGGCGCCCCTTGGAGACCCCTCCCTGCCAGACCCCAGATGTTTACAACGCCGCTGAGTCCAAGGACACTCTGCCCACTGGCTTGTGATTGTCCTGCATTCGGTGTCATTGCATGTGTTTTGTAAGTCTGAAGAGGACTTTATCGACTGGTAACTTTCGCACTTGATCTGGTCTGGGTTGTGGTGTTTTCTCAATGTTCAATTGCTCTTGTCTAGAAATCGTTTCCTTCACTTGACCTTAGCGAACAGGCCGAGAAGCGATCACTTGACCTTAGCGAACAGGCCGAGAAGCGATATAAATCTTTCTTACACACATGTGTGTCCATGGATTTGTTTCTCTCATCTGCCTGGACCAACACATGTCTGCATGACCTTGGGGTGCCTTGTATGCTGTAGGTAGCAAATAGAGGACGCTGGTGGCATAGTAGTCAGGTGTGGGGCTGGGCACCCCAAGGTCAGCGGTTTGAAACCACTGGGTTCTCCATGGGAGAAAAGTGAGGTCTTCTACTCCGTTGAAGAGTTACAGACCCAGAAACCCACAGGGGCAGTTTGACCCTGTCCTCTGGGGGTCCCTGAGTCAACTCGATGGCCGTGAGGCAGGGTTCCAAATCGGAGCCTCGGTGACACCGTTGGTTAAGCATTGGGCTATTAAGGGTAAGGTTGGGGGTTCAAGCTGTTCCTAGAAGAAGGGGAGCCGGCCTGCTCCCATAAGCCGCCGCCCTCTCTCCTACAAGGCACCCGCTTGAGTCAGCATGGCCAATGGGTTTTAAAGCTTTTATTTACAGGGACCAAAGGAAAATTGCGCCAGGAAAATTCCAGCGGTCCGTCCTCAGAGCCAGTCCTGAAAGGATGCTAGCAGTGCTCTGTGAACGATGGGCCAGCCAGCCCAGCAACAAGGCGAACACTGTTTTCAGGTCCGCATCTGTGAAAGCCCAGCCTTCCTCCCCAGGTGGTTTGGAACTGCGGATCACGTGGATCGAAGCCCAAGGCGTGACCCCACCGCCGCACGGGCTCCTGCTGGGAAAGAGCACAGCACCCCAAATCTGTCTGGGGGCGCCGTTCTCCTTGGTCACACGCGGTCCCAAGCCATTGGAATTGAGAGGGCGGCGCGGGACCGCAGTAGACGCCAGAGGGGAAGCACCGGGGACCAGCTTCGCGAAGGGGTCAATGTAGAGGATTTTTCACTGTGTGAGCGGAGCGAGTTGAAATGCCGAGAGTTCAATGTGACCACGTAACCCTGATTAAAAAAAAACCAGCATATTTTGTCATTACAGTGTAGCCACTTTTTGTAAGATAGTTTGAAATTGCTTTCCTTATTCTACTGAGAGGTGGTTCTCCCCCGCCCCCCCATGTAGTTTAAAACATTATAAAAATTAAAAGATCAAATTTATACATAGCCACACATTTTCAAATAATACGCATCTGTGATACATGTGAAGAGAAATATTTTGCTGTGTAATTCTAGTTTAACACGGTGTTCAATTAATTCCTTGGTAGCAACAGCAAAGAGTGGTGATTTCGCAAATTGTCCTCTGGGTGGCAGCATTTAGTCGAAGGACTGTGTGCTTCACTCAGGACTGTCTTAAGGAGCTGGTGTCACCAGAGCTTTTTGGACTTGAATTTTAAACACGGGCATATAAACATACCCAGGCTTACTTTGTACCTGCTCTCGTTTTTCTCCTTAAGCAGATGACACAATGATTAATATGAGGATTTTCTGTTTCCTAGTCCAGTCAATTTTTTTTTAAAAATTAACGTTAACTTTAGGGGGGTTTGCACTAGTGCTGGGAATTGAGGGGCACTTTCCAATCTGTTTCCAGCACTCCCCCTCCCTCGACCCCAACACAAGTGCCCATCAAACAACACAAATGCCATTAGATCAGTTCGAAACCCCACAAGCAGGAAAAAGACGAAGTTTTCTACACGCCCCCAGAGAGTTAAAACAGCCTCAGAAACCTACAGGGCACAGCAAGGCTCTGCCCCCTCAGGTGAAATGGTGATGGAGGCCATTCAATGGCAGTGAGTTCAATTGCTTCTTCTGTCCCTCAGCCTTTGTCACACTTCCTTCTTGTGTTGAAACTCCGAATTAGACGTGCAGCCAAGCACATCGCAGCCACAGCTGACTGACTTAGGGGTCTTAAAAAATGCGTGACTACCTCTTTTCAGGTGCTCTTTCACGGAGTGCAGACCTGTGGTCAACTCTTCCCAGAGCTCTGGCAGCCCTGGGTGCTCCAGCCCAGCTGTGGAGGACCCAGGGAGGAAAGGCACAGAGGGCACTGACTGGCACGGGAGGAAAGGCACAGAGGGCACTGACTGGCACAGCTAAGCCAAGAAGGTCCGAACCTCTGCTGCCTCTTTGCCAGCCGCCGCGCAGTGGTCATGCTGGTCCCTGTGCTTCCTCTCCATCTGCGTCTGCAAACCGTCGCTCTGGATGGTCTTCTTTCTAGAGAAAGCCGCAGTCTGTCCTTTTCTCTCTAGTCTTCCCCATCTGGTGGCCACTTACCCCAGCGGTTCTCAACCTGTGGGGCGCGACCCTTTTCACAGGGGTCGCCTGTTTCATAACACTAGCAAAATGACAGAAGTAGCAACGCAAATAATTTTAGGGCTGGGGGGGGGGGAGTGGTCACTATAACCTGAGGAACTGTAGGAAAGGATGGCGACATGAAGAAGGTGGAGAACCGCTGCCTTACATGGAGAGAGGTTGACTTTCTTGGTCACTCAGCCCAAATCAGTGAGGTCCCATCTCTTTCACCTGGCTCGTGCTCCGCCAGGTGTCCTGCCTCTCACCTGCAGCTTCAGGTTCTCACTTCTCCTCTGGCTCCTTCCCTGTAGTTTACTCTGTTCACACCTCCCAAGAGGAGCCCTGGTGTGGGGGTGTGGTTTTGCCCCGGGCTCTGATTTTGCCTGGTTGGCATTTTGACATCACCGGCAGAGAAAGGCTCCGAGAGCGACTGGGTTTTCTACTCCCACAGACAGTTGAAGTCTTGGAGACCTACAAGGCCTCATTTTGAGCCAGCGTCAAGTCTTGTGGCAGTGGATTTGGTGTTTGGTTTGCTTGGGTTCACATATTCCAGTGAGCAAGCAGCCGTTCAATCAGTCAACAACCCCCGAAGGGTACAAATTAATGCTCGTTCCTTCTCTCTTCACCGTACTCCCAGTTCACTCGGTGTCTCTCCTTTCCAAGGTCAGCATTCTTGAGAGAACCGCTGATACATACTGGTGCTAGCTGATCAGCTTCCATCTACTCTTCAAGACCTCTCATCCATTACAATTCCTATTTTTTCCTATCATGCTAATGGGCTTCATTATGATTCCTCCTAATCCCCAATCCATGGTAGTTGCATAATCCGTTGTCATTTGAGAGGATTAAGAGTGAAGGGGTGGAGGTTAGCTTGTCAATCAGGTCCCGGCTTGATGACCTCATTTGGAGGTGCTAAGGACATAAACAGCTTGTTGGAGGTGGGACACATGCTCACTTGCTGGGAGACACTGCAGCTGACCAGACACATGGAGCTACGCTAGACTCCGGGAGCTGAAGAAGCCACACACAGATCCTGGCCAGAGCTGAGATGCTGCCACCGCCACTGGATCCACAAGACTCCCCCCCACTGGTCTGTGATCATCCTGCATTCGGCATCATTGCACGTGTTTTGCGAGTCTGAAGAGGAACTTATACATTGCTATCGGACACATGGGCTAATATCAGACTTATGGACTTGATCTGGACTGGGCTGGGATGTTTTTGCAATGTTCAATTGCTCTTGTGTGTAAAGCCCTTTCTTATACACATATGCATGTCTATGAAATTGTTTCTCTAGTCTATCCAGACCAGCACACAATCTTACTGGTGTGTTTCCTGCCTGACATCTCTGTTACATCTGTAGTCACGTTGTTATCTGACATCTGATTCCTTGCCGGTTCTCCTCTTCCCCCCTCTTCTCCTCTTTCCTTTCCTACTTCCCCGTGCTGAGACCGACTCCTTTGGGATGTTTTCTCTAACATCAGTAACACCCACTCAGTCTTATTAAGTACGAACTCAGGAACTATCCTGAGCTCTGTCCTCAACATTCTTTCATACTTCTCTCCTGAGGAACAGCTCTTTAAAGAATGATTTGCTTTACTTTTTCCTGTATCTGACTTGCTCTCACCCCATTACCAGTGGTTTGAGCCCAAACTATTATTTTCCTTTTAGGATATTTGAATAGTTTTGAACCTGGTCATTGTGACTCCCAGAAACTGTCATTGTTTTCATACCATCAATGTATTTATGAGTTATTGCTATTTAACAATTTACTCCAGTCTTTGCAGCTTACAAAATGAAATATTTAGGACCTCAGTTTTGGGACCAGGAATGTAAGACTGCCTAGCTGGTGGTTCTGACTTAGAAATAAGGTTGTTTGAAGGCATTGGCCAGCGTGTAGTCATTGGAAGGGGCACCTGGAGCCGGAGAATCCGCTCCCAGGCTCACTCGCAAGGCTGCTGGCAGACCTTGGATCCTTGCTGCCTTTTCGATGAAGATCTTCACTTCTGTTCCTTTAAGTCATGGTATGGTGAGTGTTCCCACAGCTTGGCAGCTGACTTCCTTTAGAGCACATAGTAGGTGCTCAGCAAAGAGATCCTTTTCTTTCAAAGATCACTAAGCAACATCAATAAGAATATGATGTCTCTATCTTTTTAAAAAATATTTTTAATTGGGGGCTGTACAGTTCTTATCACAATCCATCCATCCATCCATCCATCCATCCATCCATCCATCCATCCATATTTGTACAAAATTTGCCATCATAATTTTCAAAACATTTTCTACTTGAACCCTTGGTATCAGCTCATTGTTTTCCCTCCCTCAGGAACCTTTGATAATTTATAAATTATTTTTTTACATGTCTTACACTGGGTAGGTCTCTTTTTATATGACCTTTCATCAACCAGAGAATTTCCACAAGCTTTATACATTTATTATGGGTACATAGGCATTTACCTTGCTTATCCATAGGCTTATTATTACTCATTGTATCCTGATTAGCACTTATTCAGCCTATTTTAATGGGTTATTAATTTTGTAGAGAAGATCCAGTTCACAGAAAATGGTTTCTACATTCACAATTCACTGAATTATTTTATGATTTCAAATTATTCGTATTTTATTTCTTTGGACTGCTTACATCTAGGCACCTATCAGCTGGAAATAATGTTAATTTTTGAGTATTTTCAATAATTGTTCTTATTTTGAGCACTAGAAGGACTCAGTATTGAAATGTATTGAATAATAGGGAACTTTTAAAAAGGACACGAAAAAATCAAATTAAAAGAGCAACAGGCTTTTCCTGCAAACATTTTTGAAACCCTCTTGTACATTTCACTATCTACTTAAATTTTCATCGGGTTTTTATTTCATGGCAAGCATATTTAATACTTTTAAATTTATGGATTTTGTGTATTAAATAAGCTTGTTAATTATGGTTTGAGCCTTATTGCTGATAGGAGATAGTTTTAAACATCTATTGTTAATTTAATAGACTGAATTTAATTCAGAAGCTTTGTATCTATTTCTAGTAGTGAGATTAGCTGTGTATGCCGTGTGTGTGTGTGTGTGTGTGTGTGTGTGTATGCCTGTGTTCAGGGCGGTGTTCAGGGCGAGGTGGGGTGGAATGGTGATGGTGTGTATGTCCACTTTGTCAGGCAATGCTAACTTTATGAGAATGAATGAGGGTGGATATCAACTTAGTGCCTTGCTCTGGAACAGTTTATACAACATGGGGATTATCTGTTCCCTAAACGTCTGAAAGATTGCACTGGAAAAGCCATCTGGTTTAAATCATGTGTTTGGAGGTAATTTTCTAACTCTTAGCATCTTTAATATTTGCTGTTCCATTCCAACCAATTTTGACAATCCACGTAATGAGTCAATGAGAAGTGTCCATTTCACTGAGATTTAGCATTTCATTCGAATTAACAGTTTGCATCACATTCTTCCTACAGTCATTCTCCTTATTCTTGATACAGCACATTCTGAGTTCTAATTTGATTTGATTTTTTTCTCTCTGAAAAAATGCAGTTCTTAAAAGTAAACTTTTTTAGCCAAGTTTTAGTTTTAAAGGCACAGAAAGATGACAAAGTTGGCCCAGAGATTTCTCACTTCCCACCTCCCAGCCGGGCAGTAAAGAGGAGAAAGAGCCTCACTGAGGCGGATTGACATCGTGGCTGCAGGGACGGATCAAACAGGACAACAGTAGTGGGCATGGCACCGAATCATGACAACATAATCCATGACAGGAATATTAAGACTTCCCCGGTTTTTTTGTCTGACATCCTCTTTCTGCCTTGGTCCATTCGGGTGCCAGATGCTGCTCTTATTTCGGGCAGTTACTCACTTTCCTTCTTTCTGATGACCTTGGCAGGTTTCTTCAATCAGATATTTATTTTTTAGGAAACTGTCACATTAATTGTGAATTGGGCGAAGGTTTCTTGAGCAGGTCAATTTTCCATCCAGTACTTCATGCACATTTTGTTTCATGGTATTGACTATAGTCTTCACCTCTTCTCTGTGTCTCCTATCTCCATTCTTTTTTTCCCCCCTTACCCGGCCAAACTTGACCATTGGGGAAAGACTGCCTTCTTGATCCCCAATAGCTGATTATTCTGAAGTGTACATACTTCTCTTGTATGATTATTGTTTCCCTTCTAGGCTTGTCTACTGCTTGGCGGAAACTTGAACCATGGGGATGAGTCTCGTTCCAGGCCTGCAGGCTGACTCAGGATCATGGTCTCTGCAATTCCACCAATGTATCTGGCCAGTAAGCTTTGACCTTGGCCTTCTGGGGGCAGGTCAGGTAACTTGAGGAATGCCTCACTCTTGGCATTTTCTGATTTTCTTCTTTGCATCATGAGAATGGGCTTATGTGTTCTTGAGAGGAGGACCACAGAGAAAAAGTGCCACTCCATAGCATCAGATTAGGGTCTGTGCAACCAATGCGATCATCATTGCTGTCAGTAATCTCGATTGCTTGACTGAGATCATATCTAGTTTCACGACCATTTGAGAAAATGTCAAGGTCCGCGGACACAGCCCACCCACACTTTGGGAGTGAGACTTAGGCTCCGTTTCCTTGAGAGCAGAGCACCTACATCAAATGCTTGTAGTTCTTCCTCCTGGGAGACTTGTCTGTTCTACATCATGTAATGATTCACTTTTCAATCATTGACATCCATGTGGACTCACGGATCTTAATTTTTTATGTTATAATCCATTATAATAGCTTGATGATTTCTGCCCATCATTCCAGCTTTGGCCAATGTGAGCTCAGTGTCCCTTTGACGTAAACCCATCCTTGTGTGTTTGGAGGACCTTCTTACTTTCTGCACCCAAAGTATGTCTGAATGGGGTGTTTCTTATCAATTTACCTTTAAGACTCATCCATCTATTTTTCATATTTTAACTTTTCTGAGGATCAGTACAAAGTCATTATGAACAATTTGTACCCAATTCTTAATGCATGTCCCCAAATCCTAAAGTGGCAATATAGTTGTTATTCTTTTCCAAATTCCAGTGAATTTCCGGCTTTACACTTGGAAGCAGATTTTCCTTTAGAGGATGTCAGGTATCTCCAAACATTCATAAGCTATTCCATCATAAGTCACACTGACTCACCATTTAATGTCACATACACTACATGCTCAAATGGTCCACCTTCCTCAGCACATCATAAAGGTATTAGGAACACTGGACTCCCAAGACCCAGGGGGTTACAGCATGCACCTAGTTCTGTCCTGAGAGCCACGATGAAGGAATGGCTTCCAGATACGAATCTACTAAAGCAACAGCCTAGGAACAGAATTTGAAATGTTCCAGTCATACAAAGGCATGACGGCGACCCCATATGGCCATCAAGTAGGTTCTGTGTTAGGGAGACGAAGACCCTTTCCGCACCAGCCCCCAGCCATGGAATGTGATGTTGACAGTCAAATCTTCCCACAGTCCTTCTTAAATGACCAGTAAAACTTCATCTCTTTGTAAAAGACACTTTTAAAAAGTGGGATTTCTTCCTTCTTGAAGGACATCTTAGCCGCTGCTAGTTTTTGAGCTGTTGTAAACTTGTGGTATGCAGGTTCTTACCTGCATTCAAGTTTTTAAATCCTAGGAACTAGGATTGCTGGATTTTGCTGCAAGACTTGGTTCCGTTTCATAAGAAACTGCCCCACTGTGGTCCAAAGTGACAGTTCTCTTTTTCAAGTCCACCAACAGTGAAGGAACGTTTCCATGGCTGTAAGTCCTCCCTCACCAGCAATTTGTGTTTCCAGGAGTTTGGGGTTTAGCCGTGTTAATCGGTGTGCTGTTGTTACGGGGTTCTGTCCACTTGGACCCAACACAGAGCCACCCTGTGTATCATGGAACAAAACACGGCCTGGTCTTGTGCCAAACCCACAAGGAGTCCTGCGTCTGAGTCCACGATTGCAGCCATGATAGCCACGATGTCAGTCCATCCCCATGAGGACCTACTGGTTTTTCCCTTCCATCATAACTTCACCACGAGTGACATCCTCCTTCGAGGGCTGGTCTCTCCTGATAACCAGTCAACATGTCCAACATCCATGAGACCAAGCTTTCTGCTTTCACATATTCATAGCATTATGAAAACTACCATTGCCTGGTTCAAGTGCACTTACATCCTGCCCAGTGTGCAGGGATATGATACATGGTGTGGAGCAGCATTTCATGTGATCCTTTGCCATGGGTTTAGCAGGGAAAAAATAAAACAAAAGAAGACAGATAGATGCATTTGGACTACAGTGTTGACAAAGAATGCCCAAAGTCCCATGGATTGCTAAAAGAACAGAGAGATCTTTTGGGGAAAAAATATAGCCAGAATGTTTCTCTAGCGTCAAGGATAGCAAGACATGGTCTTCTTTACTTTGGACATGGCATCAAGAGAGACCAGTCCCTGGAGGAGGGGTGGGGGTGGGAGTGGAGAAGATAATGGAAACGAGGGAGGCCCTCCACGAGGAGGCATGGACACCAGGGCTGCAACAAGGGGCTCAAACACAGGAGCAGTTGTGAGGAGGTGCAGGTCCGGGCAGTGTTTCCGTCTGCGGGGCACAGGGCTGCCATGAGCTGAGACTGACTTGATGAGCCCTGAGGACAGCAGAACATCTGGACTCTGGTGGGGAGGACAGCATGGGTGTTCTGCTTGCTTTCTACTTGTCTTTGAGTCCAGGGATGGGAAGTGGTGGATTGTTTCCTTCTAGACCCCGCGCTGCCTCATTTCAATGCACAGTGCTTGCCTTGCCATCGGCTGCTCCTCTCTGTCCATCGCCACCATTAATCTAACACAATGGCTCTCAGATTGTGGCAGCAGACACTTGCATTGTGTAAGTGTAAGCCGTAACTCAAATACACGGAGTTGTTTCCACCTCTGAACTCAACGTTCTGATGAACACCGATTTCTATAGGAAAGGGGAACAAATTAAGGCAAGTATTTCTAGGGTAGAACTTACTATAAACCCAAGCCACCACTTGTCTGTGATTTTGCTGTCCTGCACTGGCCTGTGCCGCGCTGTGATGCTAGAAGCTATGTCGCTGGTCCCTCGAGTGTCCGCATGGTCACCCCAAGTGAGCAGGTGTCAGCAGAGCTTCCTGAGTCAGAACAGGTGACAAAGAAGGACTTGGCTGCCCACTTGATAGACAGTAGCTGTTGAAAATTGTATGCAGAGAATTGAAACATTGTCACATCCTGGAGGGGAGCAGAGCCTTCCTGAGATGGAGCCAGAGGCTGGGCCTAGGTCAGAAGGTGCTCACCTCGTGCTGAGGAGCGGCTGCTTCCTCGAGGCCCGAGTCAAGCCTTGGCGAGGTGAATGGAGCCAGACCCAGGGGAGTGAGGCCTTCGAGCTTCCTTTGTTGTTGGGGGTTGGGACCCAAAAGGAGAAGAAACAGCTTCAGAAATCTCATAATCGGAACTTGGAATGTGCATGAAGTATGAATCTAGAAAAACTGGTAGCCATCAAAAATGAAATGCAATGCAGAAAGATTAATATCCTAGGTTTTAGTGAGCTGAAATGGGTTGGTATTGGCCACTGTGAAACAGAAAATCACATGGTTTGCTATGTCATGAATGGCACATCAAGAGGAATGGTGTTGAATTCATCATCAGAAACGAAACTTCAAGATCTACCTTGAAATACAGTGCAATCTGTGATATGATTATAACTAGCCACATACAAGGAAATCCAATCGATAAAATTACGGTAGTTAACATAGTCTGGTGTCAATTTGAGACTAAGAGTGAAGGGGTGGAGTTTAGCCTGTCAATCAAGTTGTAGCTTGATGACCTACTTGGAGGCACTACAGGGATAAGGAACTTGCTGAAGGCAGGATGCAGACATTTCCTGGGAGACTCTCCTGTTGACAAACCACATGGAGACGGACTGATGGGCAGCCAGAACCTTGGAGCTGGAGGAGCCATGTGGAGACCCACACCAGCAGTGAGATGATTCTACCTCCACTAGATCCATAAGACTTTCCACCCACTGGGCTGTGATCTTCCTGCATTTGGTGTCCTTGCATGGCTGCGTGAGTCTAAAGAGGTATTTATCGACTGGTATCAACAACATATGGGGTAATACGGGGGACTTACGGACATGATCTGGAGTTTATTTATTGGTATCAGACACATTGGCTAATATCAGACTTATGGACTTGATTTGCACTGGGCTGGGATGTTTTCTCAATAATATAAAGCTCTTTCTTATACACGTATGAATGTCTTTGAATTTGTTTCTCTGTCTAGCCTGACTAAAACAAACTATTATTTGAATTTATGCACCAAGCACAGAAGTTCATGATGAAGAAATTGAATTCTACCAACATCTTCAGTTGGAAATTGATCAAATATGCAAACAAGATGTGTTGATATTTATTGATGGTAGCAATTCAAAACAAAGAAGGAACAGTAGTTGGAAAATATGGCCTCAGTAATAGAAATGATGCTGGAAATAGAATGATAGAATTTTTCAAGACCAATGACTTCTTTGTTGCAAACACCTTATTTCAGTAACATAAACGTAAACACGTGGACTGCCCCAGATAGAACATATAGAAATCACATTGACTACATCTGTGGCAACAGAGGAGCTAAAAATCTGTGGCTAAAATAAAGCCAGGGGCTGACTGTGGAATAGACCATTGATTGTTCAGGATGAAGAAAATGTCAACAAATCCATGAGAGCCCAAATATGATCCTGAATTTCAGGTACATCTCAAGAACAGATTTGACCCATTGAACACTTATGATGAATTACTCGATGAGCTTTGAGATGGCATGAAGAGAGCAAAGAAGTCAGAAAAGAAAGAAAAGGTCAAAGTGGGTGTCAGAAAAGGTTATGAAACTTGCTGTGGAATGTAGAGCAGCTAAGGAAATGGAAGATATAATGAAGTAAAAGACCTTAACAGGAAGCTTCAAAGGACATCTTGAGAAGGCAAAGTACCATATTTTTCTTTTTTTTTTGGGGGGGGGGTGGCCATCACTGCTCTCCAGTGGTGGGAGGAGGAGGCCCAGCCCCACTGCTGGAATTGAACCTCCGTCCCAGTGGGCCGCTGTCCCGTGCACAACCACTACGCCACCAGGGCTCAGCCAAGTACCATATTTTTCAGACCATAAGACACACCTAGGTTTTAGAGAAGGAAAACAAGAAAAAAATATTCTGAACCAAATAGTATCAGTGTACTAAAATGTTCTGGGGAACCACACATTTGGACAATAAAATGCACCCTCATTTCCCCCACCCCACTTTATTGGGGAAGAAATGTGTGTTAGGGTCCAAAAAATATGGTATCATCATGAAATATGCAAGACCTGGAATTCAAGAATAATTAAAAAAAATTAAAACGCCCAGTTCATGTCCATCTTAAAGAAATGAGGAAGAAATTCAAGTCTTGAGTTATAATATTGAAAGGTTTTGTGGAAAAATTATTGAATGATGCAGGAAGCATCAAAAGAAGATGAAAAAATATGCAAGGTCACTGTACCCCCAAGAATTAGTCAATAGTCAATCATTTCAAGAGGCAATATATGATCCAGAATACTGAAGGAAGTCCAAGCACTCACTTGCTTATGCAGAGAAATTTGGAATATAGCTAGCTGGTCAACTGACTGAAAGAAATCCATTCTAAAGAAAGGTGACCACAAGAGTGAAGATATTATCAAACAATATCATTGATATCACAAGCAAGTAGTTTTTGCTGAAGATAATTCATCCATGATTGTAGCAGTGCATTGACATGGAGATGCCAGTGGTTCACACCAATTCGGAAGTGGAAGTGGAACAAGGGGTATCATTGCTGATGTCAGGTGGATCTTGGCTGAAAGCAGAAAATACCAGAAAGATGTTAACTTATGCTTTTTTTCACTACTGAAAGGTATTCAACCGTGGGTGATAATAACCTGTAGATAACATTGAGAAGAATGGAAATTTTGGAACACTGTATGGTGCTCATACATTACCTGTACATAGATAGACCAAGAGGCAGTTGTTTGAACAGAATAGACATAATGCATTGCTTAAAATCAGAAAATATGTACATCAGGGTTGAATTTTTTTCACAATACTTAATTGATATGCTGAGTAAACAGTCAGAGAAGCTAGATTATATGAAAAAGAATGGGACATCAGGATTGGAGGAAGGCTTAATAACAACGTGCGATATGCAGATGATTCAACTTTGCTTTGCTGAAAGTGGGGAGGACTTGAAAAACCTGCTGATGAAGATCAAGGATTGCAGCCTTCAGTATGCATTGCTTAATGTCAATAAACTTAATGTTAATAAAACCCAAATTCTCACAATTGAACCAGTACACAATGTCATGATAAATAGAAAGATTTACCCATTTGAATAGAACAATTGTTAAATAGGAAAGTTGTCAAGAATTTAGTTTTGCATGGACCCTCAACCAATATCCTTGGAATCAGCATCCGTAAATCAAATGACCAATTTCCGTGGGTAAATCTGCTGCAAAAGACCTCTTTAAAGTGTGGGAGAACAGGGTGCCACTTTGAGAACGAAGGTGCACCTGCCCCAAAGCAGGGTGTTTTCACCAGCTTCCTAAGCATGTGAAAGTTGAACAGTAAGTAAAGAAGACTAAGAAGAACCAATGCATTTGAATTATGGTGCTGCAGAAGACTCTTGAAAGTACCCTGGCCCCTGAGAAGCACAAACAAACTTGTCTTGGAAGAAGTATGCTCCAAGTCAGGATACTCTTCAGAAGAATGGATGGTGAGACTTGATCCCATGTGCTTTGAACATTCTAGCTGTCAGGAGAGACCCGTTCCTGGGAAAGGACACCATGCTTGGTAAGGTAGATCCGCTAAAGAGCGTTAAACTCTACACGGGATGAATTGGCACAGTGGCTGGAACAGTGGGTTGCTGCATAGCAATAACTGTGAGAATAGTTGTGAACCGGCAATCCTTTGGTCTCTTACACATGGGGTTGCTGTGAGTTGAAACCAATTGGACGGTACTGAACAACATGTATCAGAATTGACTCAAACTAAACTGGTTTTAGTTTGGTCTCCCTCTGGAGCACCTGGGTCAGAGCCTGCGCTGCTCTGGGCTTCCCCATCCCTTTTGGGTCTCTAGTCAACCTGTGGACGTTACCTCTAAGATAAAGTGACCAGGTTTTAATGTTGGTAAAGCGGGACGCCCTTGACAGGGGAATGGGGAAGGGTAGAGGGGGTAATTTCCTTCCCTTTCTCCTGCCATTCCCTAGCTTGTCATGCATTTTTTAAAAAATCAGGACTTATTTAAAACGCCACTGGATGTGGGAAAATTTTTTAAAAATCTGGACTGTCTCGCCTGAAGAGGGACGTCTGGTATTCCAGGGAGGAGCGGCCACACACCAGTATCACATATGTCTGCTCTAAATTTATCCCCTCTGTCACAGTTGTAGGTCTTCCCTCCTTTCCCAGGTAGGGTGGTTTTCTTCTTCTCTGCCTGGGATGACAGTGAACCCCTTACATACCACCCTGAAATCTTTGTCTTTCAGAGCTTTTATTAAAACCTCTCTGCCTGGTCTTCTAAACTCTGACTCTTGAACTATAAAGGGAGATTGATTTTTCTTTAGCTAATATTTCTCAGCTTTGTAGAAAAGGAGGAGTTAAAATGGTTTCATTTGTATATAACTTAGAGTTACAATGAAGACACAAAAAATTTGCAAATGCCCTTTACCCATATTCCTCAAATGTTCACATTTCACTATATTAGCCTCTCTCTGAACTCTCTCTCTCTCTCCCTCTCTCTCTCTCTCTCCCTCTCTCTCTCTCTCTCCCTCTCTCCCATTCAGACAATACTGCCGAACCAAAAGAAAGCCTCGGATCAAGAATTGCATTTAGTTGTCATGTCCTTTTAGTCTTTGGCTTAAATGAGCATTTTTGAAAACTAAAAACCTATTAATTTGTAGAGTAAGACCCTTTGGAGCATGTCTGGATTTTCACATGATTAGGGTCAGGAAATTTTGGCAGGAATCTCACAGAAGTGATATTATGTCCTTTGCAGTGTATCATACCTGGAAGTGCATGCTGCCAATTTCTCCTGCTATTGGGGTTGTGAACTTGGTTACCAGTGTAAAGCTACTATTTTTTTTCCTCCTGTAATTAGTAAGTTATCTTGGAGGGTATAAGGGACAGTTAAGGCTAAGCCAAAAAACCAAACCCACTGCCATAGATTCTGACTCAGCCTGCAGCACCACAGAGAACTGACCTTTTTTTGGTTTCTGAGGCAGTAGATCTTCATGGGAGCTCACTTACTCACTCTGTCACTCTCTCACTCTGTCACTCACTCACTCATTCACTCACTCACTCACTCACTCACTCACTCACTCACTCACTCTCTCTGTCACTCACTCATTCACTCACTCACTCATTCACTCACTCACTCATTCACTCACTCACTCACACTCTCACTCAGTCATCCAGTGGATGGGACTCTATGGACAGGACAGAGCTATCTCTGTGGGTTCCTAAGACTGTAACTCTTTATGGGAGTAGAATGCCTTGACTTTCCCTCACCATGGGAGCAGGTGGCCTCATTTTGCTCCTGGGGGGTGACTGGTTTTCGTCCTGACCATGGAGTTAGCAGTAAAAGGCTTGCCTGTCATTGACCTGACAGTGCTACCCAGGTTCCTGTAAGGACTAAAGGAACCTGTTATTCCTCAAACTTTAGCTACTGCTTTTATTGTTCACTGATGGTTTTTACTAGAATCAATTCTGGTGTCTGACAACTGATTGTATTTCAATCTCAGCATCTCTTTTACATTAGCTTTCTTTTTAAATATGTAAGTGCTTTCTACAGAGTCTTGGAATTCAGAAAATGCTATTATTCTTAAGGATTTAAGCTCTTGTGTGGAATTCCTGGCTTTCAAAACTACTGTCTTTGCAATTCCAAGCTGAGTTATGTGGTCTTAGTTATCGGTGAACTGAGTACACCCCAGCTCAGGGTGGGAAGCCTTGGGGTCACAGAATTCTTTCAACCTAGGAAAAACTCTTAGGCTTAAAATGTCTGACTAGTTTTTGCTCTTAGAATTTTTTGTGGTGTAAAGCTTCACATTTGTTATAGCTTGGTAAACATTTTAATATGAAATTGAATGAAATTACTATTAAAAACAACTATGAGATAAGTAACATATTGTCACTTATGATATTGCTTAAACAGATAATAAAATGCTGCCAAACTGCTGCTAAATAATTAATGGCTACACAAACCCCAACCTCAATGTTCAAAGGAGCTTTAGACCTTCTTTTATCCCCACTTCTGAGTCGCATAATTCCATCCTCCTCTCGCCCCACAACAAGAGACTAATTTTATTAACTCATCAGAGGTTGCACAAAGATGATTTTGTAATGTCTATCCGGATGCTGCCCACTTTAGGGAGTGGGAGTTGATGCATGTGTATTTCATATTACAAGTTTCACATTTCAAATTTGGTGATTTTCTTGTTCGTTGAGAGTGAACTTATCTTCTGCCTGCTCCCCCGTCTGTATTGTCCTTGAGCTGCAGTTCCCAGCCTATGGGTCTCCATCCCTTTGGGGGTCGAACCATTGGAAACCGCATGTGTCTGATGCTCTTAGAAACAGAGACAGCTTTCCTCTATCTGTCTCCAGGCAGGTCTACTCACATGCAGACATGCCCATAGACAAGGACCTGGTGTGAAGACTGTTACCCATGCCACACCATGCTTCAGAACAAAGTCTCATTTATTTGACATTAGAAATAATTATGTCACGACACATAACCACATGTTGTTTTTGTGATTGATTTCTAAGCTTTGATTATGTCAATTTATAACAATGAAAATACATCTCCATGTCAGATATTTACATGATGATTCATAACAGCATCAAAATGACAGCGATGGCAATATCATTATGGTTGGGGATCACCCCAACATGAGGAATTGTATTAAGAGATCTTGGCATGAGCACGGTTGAGAAGCCTTGCTCTACAAGGAGGAAGGAGGCGCTGGGACCGCTTTGCTTTCAGAGGCCGTGAATTCTGTAACACCTACAAGACGTGGCATGTTTCCAGATCAAAAACATAGCAATGCTATAACCTGGCTGATTCTTTCAAGGAAAGTGTATGTAGGAGAGAGAGAGAGAGAGAGAGAGAGAGAGAGAGAGAGAGAAGGATTTCTGCTTCTGTAAAGATTTACAGTCTAGAGCAGGCATCCTCAAATTATGGTCCGCGGGCCACATGTGGCCCGCTGAGGACATTTATCTGGTTTGCTGGGTGTTTTTGTCGCTGCCGCTAGCTATCCTGCTTACAGCCGACTCATCCCGCACCTGCAGTGAATTTTTTTTTTTTTAACTATAGTCCGGCCCTCCAACGGTCTGAGGGACAGTGAACTGACTCCCTGGTTAAAAAGTTTGAGGACCCCTGGTCTAGAGAACTCACATGGCAGTTCCGCGCAGGGCTAATGGGTTGCTTATGAGTCACAATGGACTTTGGTTTTTTTTGGAGGGGAGCTGGCGGGCAATGTTGTTGTTGTTGTTCTTAGGTGCCCTTGAGTTGGCCGAAACTCACAGTGATCCTGTGTCCACATGCCCGAAACTGCCCCCTCCCCGTCCTCCTTAAGGTCGTCTCTGTGTCAGTTCGTCTCATTGAAAGCTTCCTCTTGTCCACCATGCCTCTCCTGACATGTCCAAGTCCCGCCATCTTTGCCTCCAAGGAGCTTTCTGGGGGTGCTTCGTCCCAAACAAGTTTGTTGGATCTTTCGGCAGTCCATGGCTCCACCACTCAGACCCATCCATTTCCCTCTGGTCTTCTGTTTCCACTGTCTAACTATCGCAGTGCATCAGAGGCCATTGAAATGATCATGGCTGGGTCAGGCATACCTTAGTCCTCACAGGAACCACTTTGCTTCTGGACACATTAAGAGAATATATGCAGCAAGTTTACCCGTTTATTTTTTTGGGGGGGAGGGTTCAGGGGAGGTAGTAGGGAATATGAAAGTAAATTTCATTGAAACACAACAAGAAGAAAAAAAACAGAAGTTCCCCTCCTCTTTATAAAGGCTAGTCACAAAAGCAGCACAGTGTAGCTGCTAGGGTTTTCTCTTTCGACCATGTTCTCCTCTCTTATCGACTGGGTAGGTATTTGAAATCTGAGATAGAAAAGGAGAAACACAATTATACTCACTCATTGGGATTCGGATGCAGGAGCTCCATGGAGTTAATGTGGTATTTTCGCACACCCTCAAACATCCTCTTTGCACTTAAGTTCTAGAGAAATGCAGCTTGATTATCTTGACTCATGTTGTTTGTTTCAGTGCTTTAGCATACAATGGTGATTGTTATCTACTTGAAGAATCATTATTTTAAGAAAATTGTATGTTAGGGATTAAGTGAATAATGGATTTATATCTTTTTCCCTATCATATTGTAGACAATTTTTTTATTTTTATGTTCTGAACAATTGATTCTTTTTAAAGCAATAGACCCTTCTTGTGATGAGGATGAAGGAACCTTTTGTCCAGTGTTTCATACTCAAGTCCCTCCAGAAGAGTGTGAGAACCACGAAAATGGTGCCCGCTCTGGTATGTTTAAATTTGTGCCATTATATATGTATGTCTGTGTGTACTCATTCACCTATATACATCGCTATTCACAGGTGAAATGATCTGTATCATTTAATCCAGAGATGAGTGGAAGGGAGTCATTTCCCAGATGAAACAAAATTGGTCTTGAGCTGAATATCATCGAAGCTAAGTGTTAGGAAGTCTTTGTGTCATTGTCTCTACCTTTGGGTGTTTGAACTTTTAATACTAAAGAATTCTCAGAACTAATTGCATGTGACTGAGAGCTGTCTGACATTGGCAAAGGAGAGAATTATAGAAAGAATGATGAATATAGATAGTTTCATTGGTGATTAAATACATGGGATATCACCATACAGGATGCTTTTCTAATCTCTGCTTAAAAGACAGGTTTAGACAAAATACTTGCTGCTTAGAAAGGGTGGTGGTAACTTAGTAGAAAAGCTGGAAGGGACTCCAGTCTTTAGGGAACATTTTGCTTCATATAAAGACTAAAATAAACTGCATTTTGAAATCCTCATACCAGCAGAGGTTTGGGGTTCACGTGTGTCACTTAAAGTTTTCTTATGTTTTCCCAAGGAGTCAGAAGCAAGAAGTTTGATAAATAACAAGTTTTATGGACATGTCTTGAAATATATAGTAGCACTGTTATCTTTTTAAAATTAAATCTCTGTATTAGATTTCTGGATAGGAAATTCATAATTTTCTTCTATGTATATTTTATCTCATGTATGATTTTTTAGCATACTTGACAATTACCATTATGAAAACATTGTGAACTTTTCAAATATTAGGTTTTACCTTTGATGTGGAAAGAAGTAAGTCCTTGGTCATGTTGGATAAGAAACCTTCCTCAAGTACTGAAAATACAGAGCTCAGGGGTAAACGGAACCAGGATTTTATTCAGAGAAACATTGAGGTATGTACTTAGACACTAGAAGACAGAATGTGTGATTGAAGGAGTTGTGAAATGGTGATAGAGTTCAGTGTCTTTGACTATCTATGTGTGTGTGTGTGTGTGTGTTTATCACGATATGTATCAAACAGTATATATACCAGGCAAGAAAACGGTAATGAACTTATACTCAACTTCACCAATGTTGGGTACATGACATTTTCCATCCCGCCGTCCTATCATACCCTATCCCACCGATCACGAAATTGCAGTTAGCCACTCCACATGCTCCTGCTCACAAGAGAGTCTGAGGCTTGCAATTTGCAAAGCATTTGTTTCGATATCATCTTTGGACAAGGTGCTCAGCTGCATTTTAAAATGCCTAGCAATAAAACCGTGTGTGTCTTTTTGAAATCATGAGAATGCGTTTTCAAGCTGATGCACTTGGAAACTTGGATGGAAAATGCTCCCAGCAGAGCAGAGGCAGCAGGAGAGGCCAACTGGTAGACTGCCTATGCGAGCCTCCTGTCAGCTGGCCACTGGCCCTGGTGAGCATTGTGCTTCAGGGACTTGACCTTGCTTTGGCAGGGACTGTAGCCCGTCTTGGCTTGTCCTCAAGAAAGACTCATACTGCCCAAGTCTTTTTGTTTTGTTTTGATGAAGTTAATTTAAACCAGTGTAAAAATAATTTATAATAAGAAATGTGAGGTGGGTGGACAGAAATCTCATGGAAAAACCACTCAGGGTTTAAGATATTAGAAAGCTGGACTGGAGAGCGTGAAGCATTGGTAAGCGGGGTTCAATAATTTTTCTCTGTTAAAATGTGATCCACCACTGGTCTGGCAGTTTGTCATACCGTGGTGGGTCGTGTGTTGCTAGAAGTTATACCGAGGGATATTTCCAATGCCATCAGGATCACCGAGGGTGAGCAAGTTCCATCAGAGTTTCCAGACTAAGACTGGATTAGGAAGAAGGATTAGATGCTCCTTCTGACGGAGTAGCCACTGAAAACCTAATGGGTATCAGAGGTCATTGTCTAAGAGGAGTCTCTCAGGTGGGAAGGCACTCAAAACCTGACTGGGGGAGAGGTGCCTCCTCAAGGTAGTGTAGGCCTGAATGAGGTGGATGGAGTAAAATTTGGGGTACCTTCACTTGCTAATGAGATGTGACTCAGAGTGAGAACAGTTTCAGACATTTGTTCATCATGGGAACCTGGACTGTCCCAAGTATGACTTTAGGGAAAGAGATGCTGAAAAAGGAAATGGACTGCATAAAGATTGATATCCTGGACATTAGTCAGTTGAAACATTGGTATCGGACATTGTGAATTGGACAATCAGATGGTTTGCTATGCCGAGAGTGACAGATTCAAGAGGAATGGGCTCCCATCTCTCAAGTTCTTCCCTGGGGAAGTCTTCCTTGACAAACGCTTTGATTGACACCACATCAAAGTGGCAATTTGTTCCATTGAAATACCCATTGAGTTCTGAGAGGGGAAAAAAGAAGTCTGAAGGAGCAAGATCAAGGGTGGAACATGAGCAGGGTGAGGTCTTCCAGTGAAATTCTCAGAGGGAAGTCCTCATTCAATGACTGAGCAGGTGCATGGTCACAATGGAATGAAATTCTGCGATGCAGCATTCCTGGCCTCTTTCTCATCAGTGTTGTTATGAATTATATTAAAGGTTGGGCACTCCTGTATGATTATGCCCTCTGTCCTTAGAGAAAAACTATCAAGATTACTCTTTCGGAATACTGGAAAACTAGTCTGGATGACCTTCTGAGTTGGCCTCTACATCTTGAATTGAACTGGTCCAGACGATCCTCTTGGACACCACTGCTTTGTCTGGATCCATTCTTTCACGGCATCCTGAAGAGACAGAGAAAAGCATATTACCGAGTGAACTTGTCTGCAGCTGTCCACTGTTCACAGAGGACATGTTTAAACATTAAAAAAAAACACGTTTTGTTTGGAATAAACCTGTACATCCCAGTCGCAATACTTTTCTACCTGGCCTCTTCTGGAGCCCTGGTAATGCAGTATCGAACTCTTAGTTACCCGTCACTAACAGAAAAGTCAGTGGCTTGGACTCCCCAGCTGCTCTGTGGGAGAAAGACGTGGCAGTCTGCATCTGTAGAGATTTGCCACTTTGGAAACCTGATGGGGGCCGTGCTGCGCTTTCCTGCAGGGTTGCCGGGAGTTGGCATTTATCTCTCTCTCTCTCTAAGGATAACTGGTAGCACTGTGGTCTCAGCGTTGGGCTGTTAACCACAAGGTGGATGGTTCAAATCCACCGGTGGAAGAAAGATGAGGCTACTTGCTCCTGTAAAGATTTTGACTTAGTAGCTGAGCCCTGGTGGCGTCATGGAAGGTTGGCGGTTCAAATCCAGCAGCAGCTCTCCAGGAGCAAGGCTGGGCCTCCTCCTCCCACCAGGGCAGTGATGTGGGGGTGAGGGGGGGCAGATTTTGTCTTAGAAACCCTAAGGAGCAGTTATGGGCTTGTAAGGCTCCTGTATGTCGGAACCAACTTGATGTCATGTGAGTTAGCTTTCTATCTCTTCATGCACGAAAGAGTTTCAGAAAGGTATAGAAAAACCCCCATCACTTTCCTGGGGGTTCATAACAATCCATACAGCAATTCTATCAATCACATTTGTACACATGTTGCCCTCATCATTCTTTGTTTTTTGTTATTTAAAATCATTTTATCAGGAGCTTGTACAAATCTTATCACAATCCATACATCCATGCATTGCGTCTAGCACATTTGTACCTTTGTTGCCCTCATCATTCTCAAAGCATTCTCCTTCCACTTGAGCCCTTGGTATCGGTTCCTCAGTCTTGTTCCCTCCCCGTCACCCACCTTTCCTCTTTCACGAGTCCTTGATAATTTATTTTTTCATGTCGTACACTCACCGATGTCTTCCTTTACCTACTCTTCGGTGTCTCTTCCCCTGGAAGGGAGTTATAGATAGATAAGTGTGATTTGTTCCCCCTTTCTCTTCCCACCTTCCCCTTCCCCTCCTGGTATGACTGCTCTCAATATTGGTCCTGAGGGGCTTATCTGTCCTGGATTCCCTCTCATCTATACCCGTGTACATGCTCTGGTCTAGCCAGATTGGTAAGGTAGCATTGGACTCATGATGTGAAGTGGGAGAAGCATTAAAGAACTAGAGGAAAGTTGTATATTTCATTGTTGTTACACTGCACCCTGACTGGCTGACCTCCTCCCCATGACCCTTCTATAAGGGCATGTCCAGTTGCTTACAGAGATGGGCATTGGGTCTCCACTCCTTACTTCCCCTCATTTGCAATGATATTTTTTGTTCTGGGTCTGCCTGATACATGATCCTATCAACATTTCGTGATCACACAGGCTAGTGTGCTTCTTCCATATGGGCTTTGTTGCGTCTCCATTATCCTCTCGTTCCACTTTTTTATTAAACTTTTTTTGTTTCCTCAAAACATATATGTCTGTGTTTAGTGTTTGCTGAAATAGTGAACATGAGGATCTGTTAATAATAATAATAATAATAATAACAATAACTATTTTTGGATGTGCCAAAAATTTGGCATTAGATAAATGATTTAGAAATGTGAAATTCCTGATTTTACAAGTTTTTCCTTAGTATATCTGTATTGTTAAAACCTCGGCTCTTTTCCCCACCTCCTGAACTCTAAATTGCTTTGAACATTGAGTATTTTCTATGAATGAATGTTGTAGTTGGCCAAGGACTCTGGAAGTGCAGTGGTTATGGTTGAGAAAGAGAAGAGGCGGCTGGTGGAGCTTCTGAAGGACTTGGATGAAGAGGACTCTGGGCTTTCCAGCCCTGAGGTATGTAGGTTCCGACAGCTGATGACATATGTCTCCTTGTCCTAATTTTGACTTCTATCATCTTATTGACCCATCAGCACTCACTTGTAACAGTCTTCCAGACACTATTCTTTGACTGTAAGAAGGCGGAGCTTCATAAATTGATGTTTTCAGCTTTATTCTTGGTCAGTTCGTTATTGCCTCTCAAAGAATTATTTTATGCAATAATTAAAGTGGTTACACATTGGGTATTATAATAATAACTGCCACTTGCAGTGCCAATGATGGAATGAGACACTGGTAGCATATGAATGCATTTCTCTTTATCCCTTTATCTGGGTTGTTTTTTTATCCCTCACCTACACCTAGCTTCATGATATTTTATTGTAGTAGTACCATATTTTATGGACCATAAGAAACAATCCTCCCTCTCTCAAAAGTGGGGGACAAATGAGGGTACGTCTTATGGTCCGGAGGTGTGGCACCCCAGAACAGTTTAATATACTGGTATTTTTTAGTACAGAATATTCTTTTCTTGTTTTCCTGCTCTAAAATCTGGGTGTGTCTTATGGTCAGGTGTGTCTTATGGTACCAAAAATACAGTAGTTGTTTTTTGCTATTTCCTTGACCACCACCGTCCCCCATCATGGGAGCCCTGTGACCAATAGGAGGAGGAGGAGGAGGAGACACTGCCCGGTTCTCCACCATCCTCACAATCTCTCCTCTGTTGGAGGTCCGCTTTGAAGCCACTGTTTCCATCCCCGTCTTGTTGAAGTTCTTCCTCTCTTCTGAAGCAGGAAGCCTTTTCTAGGGACTGGCTTCTCTTACAGTCTTCGTAATCCCAAAGACTGCCATCCTGTCCCTGTTCCCCTCCCCCCTTGGACATGCAGTTCCCTCAACAGAATGGGGGAGTCCTGAGGGTTTGTAAAGAAGAGAGCGGCACTGTCACTATGGCCATCAGCACAGGCGTCTCTCCGCCCCAGGGAATTTCACAATGAGTGCCCGGCACCCTGTCAAGTCCATTCCGACCCTTCCCAAAGGCCTGGGCGGAACTAGCCCACATAGGTCCCAAAGCTGTGTCTCTTTCAGGAAGCACCCGGCTCGCCCACGGAGGGGCTGGTGTGTTGGGACCAGGGTTCGTCCTCACTTGCATTCTAAACGTGCGAGAGTCTTTTTCAAGTCCTCGAATATATACAAGCGAGCTTCCAAAAGTTGCTGGGCAAATTTCCTGATCTTTCCATTCCATTTTGTTACAAACGTTTGGAGACCCCCTTTATATGCTCTTTTGATCCTGAAGCGCTTAGTTCTGCTGCCCCGGGGTTAGTCGAGGACACGCTGCAGTGCAGACCGTGGACAGCCAGCTCAGACGGCCTTCCCTGACAACTCTGTGCACCTCACTCCGCCTCGCCACTGTCCTAAGACGCGCCATTCCCTGAAGATTTGGCCTGGGCTCAACGGGAGCTAAACAGGCGGCAGGGGTGGGGTGGGGGTGGGGGTGGGGGCGGGCCCTTCCTGCTTCATCGCCTCAGGTGGGATTAGCTTGGGGCACAGTTGGTCCTCCAGAACATCCCCAGGGATCTGACAAAGGGATCTTCCACGGACACCCAGTCTGCCCTCGTCTCTTTCCCCACACCCTTCAGCCCAAAGCATTCCGCCAGTAAATCACTTGAACAAGAACTGCCGTCTCAGACTTTGCTTCTGAGGCTCGTTTTTTTATTGGAGCGCAACGCACACCCGGGGTAGATGGGGCAGTGGGAGAGGGGAGACCAGTGTCCTGGCAGCCAAATGCTCGCTCTCAGGCGCTTGCTGCTGTAAAGAAAGCCCTGTCCAGGGCTGCCCGGGGGTTCCAGCCTTCAAGAGAAGCTTGAAATTCAGATCGTTAAGTGAAGCATTCCAATTTTTACATGCTGACAATGCATTTGATTTTTAAAACTGTGCATGCACATAAGATGCTCTGAGCTACACATCCGAGGTAATAACCCCTAAGCAAGCCTCGCTCAGAGGGTTGCTCTCCACTGGGATCAATCACCTGTGACAGGGAAGGTGGGGGGAGGGAGGTCGGGGAGGTCGGCCTAAGAGGGGCTAGCTAGGGCTGGTGGCGCTCTATGTCAGGGGTTGGCAGGAGTGCCCATGGAGGGCCCCTCCCAGTCCAGAGAGCAGTCAGGCGAATTCCACTCCATCACACGGGGCAATTATTGAGTGTTTGCATATCACTTCCAGATGCCAATTTCTTCCTTTCTGGAAGCGCGTAGAAGTTCCTTTCTATTTTTAGCACTCACCAAGCTTGTCAGAATACATCTGTGTCATTCAAAACGGCTTGCTCTGTCTCACTACCATATAGATGTCCGCTCTCTGAAGCTCACGTGTTTCCTCAGCTCAGGGCACTGTCTGGGATCGTTTCCGTCCATCGGGTGCTCTCTCCCCCTTCGGGGTGTCGGTGGGGAAGGCGCGCGGGGGTGAACAAGGAGGGATACACCTGCCGACCTTTGTTTCCCGTAGGGCGACCCGCAGGCCTGGCGGGTCCCGGGAGAAGGATACAGACCGGCGCCTGCAGAGCACCAGCAGCTGACAGACATTGATGGGAAGCTCCATGACCTGTTGGCAGCCCCCTCCGTAATTTCCAGCCGTCCGCCCAGATTCGAAAACCAAAACGAGCAGGTATATGTCATTTCAGAGCATAGAGAGTGTTTATGTTTATGTGTGCTGAAGCTAGTTCTTTAGGAGTCTTCGTGGTGCTGTAGGGTACATGTTCACGCCCAGACTATGAAGCAACACAGTGTATAAGTGTGTGTGTGTGTGTGTGTGTGTGTGTGTGAGTAGTGGGTATACAACCATTCTCCTTCCCATACCCACTTAGCATGTGTGTTCATCTACTCATTGATTTACTCATAAACTGCCAATTTAGCGGTTTCATTGACATATAATTCACATCATACAACTCCACAGTTCAATCACATTATAAAAGGAGTTGGGTAATCATCCCCACAGTTAATTTTAAAAAAACTTTCTTCTTTATAATTAGCTTTCCATCTCTCCCACATACCCCTGGTGTACCCTTCGGGAACCATTAATCCAGATACTGCCTTTATAGATTGACCTATCTTGGATTTCATCCATAGAAAAACATCCCAAGCACAATTTTAGGAGTTGCCAGGATCTCAAAGATGAATAATAGTCTTGAAGTAGACATTTTCTTTTTCATTCTGTCAAATGTTGTTATTTTCCAATAACAGATTTAGAGATTTATTTAGCCATTAGGGAGTCAAATAAAGAATGAATATTGTCAGATTCTGTCATCATCACTTAAATCACATTTTCAGACTGCGCATTATGGTTCAGGTAAAATATTTAAGACATAATAACAGTACATTACTTTGTTCACATATATCAAGTTTATACATTTTTGAAATGTGAAGCAAGCTATTTGTAGAGAGAAATGAGAAAATTACATTTAGTAACTCCCATCGAATGAAATGTAACCTCACAGTTGCTGGAAAGAAATAACCGCTGTTTCTTACCTGCAAAGCAAAATATCTTTTTTTTTTGTTTTTTTTGGCATCACTGCCCTCTGGTGATGGGAGTAGGAGGCCCAGCCTTTGCTCCTGTGAGCTGGAATTGAACCTCCATCCCAGTGGGCCGCAGTCCCGTGCACAGCCACTACGCCACTGGGGCTCAGCCCCGCAAAATATCTTTTTGAGCTTTTGTTCATTTACCTCTTGGCATTTTTCATTTCTAACTAAAAACAGCTTTCAAATCAGACATGTTATTAACATGGAAAATTATTTTATGGACACTTATTTTTGGATTGGATACTTTTTGAATACATTTAATGAAGACTGTCCTGGATAGACCCTTCTTATTTACTCAGCTGATCAATAAGCTCCAACTTTTACAGAACCGCTGATAGCCACTTTATTTTTTAACCCTGAAAGCTACTAACTCCTCAGTAATTTTTCTCTGTGCTTCTTAAGGAAGGGTACCAACTGTTCTAGAAGAGACCACAGTAGAAGGTCCTGGATAAAGTGGGCAAAAATTGTGAAACCGAACTCAAAATTATAAAAGAAACATGGTGCTTTGGTTGATGAGAGACTGGTAGAACCCAGAGTCAGTGGGCCTTAGTCACCCTAGAGGTCTGGGGCTGAACCACACTCCTTAGGGTCATCAGTCCTCTAAGATCAGAAGGCAACGTTTACACAAGGACAGTACAGAGGGTTCAGGAGGAGGAAAGGAAACAGGCAAGCAGATAAGTGCATGGTACATTGAAAGGATTACAATGGGTGAGTTGAAACAAAATTTTCCTGACTTATTGAATGAATATAAAACTGGGGATCTACGGAGTAAATCTCCATCTAATTTATAATAAAAAGTAAAAAAAACACACGCCATAATGGCATTTTTCATGGAGTCCCCTTGTATTTAAATAAATGTACACAGGGTTATTATTAAATTCTGTTGCTATAGGGAACTGACACCATTTTCAGAGTTTGCATCAAGCAGTTCTATTTTTTCTTTCTTTTTGCACTGTTTGCATTACAAATGGAAAAAAAATTATTATGAAGCCCTCCTGCCATCGAGAGCTGACTCTGACTCAGAGTGACCATACTTGCGGTTTCTAAAACTTTCTAAGTCTTTACAGGAGCAGGCAGCCTCTTCTTTATCTCGCCATGTGGCTGGTGGGCTTGAACTGCCTACTTTTCAGTTAGCAGCGGGTGCTTACCTGACAGTGCCATCAGGACTCCTAATCATGAGGGACAAACAAGAATGTCTTTCAAGTGGAATATAAATGTCTGCTTTTTCACTGACAGTTCAGCAAGTATTAGTTGAGTTTCCCAGACTTTATAAGGGAATTAAGTATAAGTAAGATAATATAAAAATTTAAGTACTGAAATATAAAGTATTTTGGAGTCCAAGAGCCTGATTCAAGTCCTGGCTTTAATATTAAGTATTTCTAGAGACTTGAGTACAAGTACTCTAAATCCAAGTTTCTTCATCTACAGAGTAGGAATAATAATACTCTTCTTTACTATTCTTGTGCAGAGTAGCTGAGTGACTATATATAAATGCTTAGCACAATGTCCAACTAATGCTATGATAGTCATAGTGATAATTGATAGTCAATATTCTGACTATCAAAATGTAATGGCAGTCATAATAAATAAGTGATATAAGGGGCTTGCTTCGGGAATGCATCGGAATATACCTACATAACTTTGGTAGAAGACAGTTGCCTGAATCACTTCTTTCAAAAGGATCAGCACAAGCTGGTCCCGGTAAGGTGACGATTAAAGAAAGTACTGCTTCTCCTCCCCTCAGTCTTCTCCCTCAGGTCTTGGGGTTCCATAATTTGCTACACTGTCTCAAAGATCATGTGAACCATCAAAGAGATGGCTCACAGACTTGAGGATGCTGGCAAGTCCCAAATCTGTACGTCAGAGGTCAGTCTGGAGGATTCCTCTCAATCATGACTGCAGGGTTGACGGACCCAAACTGGCAGATCGGACAATGGGCTTTTGACTCACAAGGCTATAGGGGCAGGTCAGTCAGGCCAGGCGATAGACTGCTGGCTTAAGTTCTAAAAGCCAGCGGTCCATTGGAGACAAGCCAGATAGGCCAAGGAAGAAACTCTTACTCTCTCAGCTACTTACAATGTACTAGGACTAGGGTCAACAAGACGATGGACCCTACAGTCCTGGGCCTGATTCTTTTTATTAAGATCGTCTAGGGTGGAAACTGGCATCTGATGTGTTCGTCAGCATGATTCAAGAAAAGAACTAGTCATCTGTGCTTCCTCAAGTAGGGAAGATAGCCCCCCCTCACGCCCCCAAATAAACCTACTGCCACTGAGTCGAAACCCTATAGTGAGTTCCTGAGACTAACTTTTTTTTTTTTTGGGGGGGGCATCACTGCTCTCCGGCGGTGGGAATAGGAGGCCCAGCGCCACTGCTGGAATTGACCCTCCTTCCCAGTGGGCCGCAGTCCCGCGCACAACCACTATGCCCCCGGGGCTCAGGCCGAGACTAACTTTTTACCGGAGTAAAAGTCCCTTCTTTTTCTCATGGAGAAACTCCTGAGAGATCTCAGCCCAATTTGTAACCACTGTGACCTCATAAGGAGATGTCATAAAGACAGCATCTTATAATGTCATCATGATAGCCTCTTGCTCAAGTGTAAGGTGTTGACAGAGGTGTGAGCTCAGCCTCATGATGTCTCAACAGTCCCGTTGAACACACTTGGGTTGTTACTGAATATGCTAATTGGGTCAGATTTAGTCTTGCCCAGTTCTGTGACCCTAGCCTCTTTTTTAAAAAAAATTAGACAGGAATCTGGTGGTTCACTTATAAGGGAACAACTGAATGCAGGAAGTTCTTGTTCTTACACATTTGTTAATGATGGTGGCTAATTTACATGTCTCAAAAGTCTTCCTAGTAACCATTTACTAGTAAGGTGGGGACTCAAGACACATCCACCGTCATCCTGCCTCTTCACTTAACAGCCAGCTCACTACAGAATGTGGCCAGGCCCAAAGGTTAGAATTTGGAATGTATCACAAAATGGAGAACCCAGGCGAGAAGGGCCTTATTAAATAACTCTCTGCATCGCCACAGCACAGGGTCCGTATCCCAGAGGCCGAGGAAATGATCCATGTGCCATTGTGATTCAGAGCACCGGGGAGAGAAAGCACAGACATCCTGAAAGACTGTAGGAAATGTTCACTTCCACGTCAAGGACATAGAAGGAGTCAGAGAAGCAGAGGAGAATGCAGTCCCGCAGCACAAGAACAAACGTGGCAGCACACAAACAAATTGGCTCAGAGGAGGTTTCCTTTATCCACATGGGGTCTAATGAACTTTTTGAAGTCAGCATTTAAAAACTGGGTGATTTCATATAAGGATACAAATTTCTTTTTCTTTTTAAAAATCTGACAGCAGCGTCCCTGACTCTGTGCTTGGCAACTCCTGGCTTAGGTGGTTCTCCAGGTTGCTGTAGGATTGCACGGCAGAGCTGAAGGTCCGGCTTAGCATTCAGGTAACTTCAGTGTTACCTGTCAGACCTTGCACAGGCCGGTCATCAGTATATTTTCTGAATGCCTACCTGTTTCATAGGAGACACAGTGTGGGTGGGGTCGAACATTTAGATGAATATTTATAGTATCCAGAATCTTCATTTTATGCAGTAGGACTCAAAATCTCTCTGCCAAAAATCCATAAAGTCAATTTCCACTCATGGTGACCCCATAGGACAGAGTAGCACAGCAACTTCTGGGTTTGGGAGATGGTCAATCTTGACAGGCGTCAAAGGCCTCATCTTCCTCCTGCAGAGTGGCTGGTGGGTTTGAACTGCTGACCTTGCAGTGAGCAGCCCTCTGCATCACCGGGGTTCTCATTTGTAGGGCACTGGGGGATATCATGTGAGCGAGGAGAAGTTGTGGCGTCATCATCCAATTGGAAAAAACCACAACACGGGAATGCGTCTTATGAAAAACACAGGAAGTTTATGCTGTCGGAGGATGGGGAAAGGAAAGTGTATTTGATAAAGGCATGAGATTTAAATGTTTTGGGAGCTTTTATTTAAGGGGTGGGGGAATCAACAAAAGTTTCCTGAGCAATTTCAAACTTTCAGGCTATATGGTACTAATTGGACCAGCCCATGAACTCTACCTTTACAATAACTGTAACTAAATTCAAATGGCTTATGTGACTATAGTCGTGTGGGTCATAGATCTTAAAAGGGCTGGTGACTGTGAAGGGCCTTCTCTATATCTCCATTTTGATGCCAGCTTCATGTCGACAATGTTCCTTCATAGATTCCCTGGCTTTTACCTTTGTGGCCATGGTTTAAAAACAGCACTTGGCTTTTACCTATTCAATTTCTTTAGTGTAAAACACATGTAAAAAGCATGTGGTCTCATTCAAAAGAAAGAAGGACAGATTACAGCTATTACTGTAATGTGGATAGCATCATGTGGTTGCCATTTTTACATCTGCTTTTGATTCCATTTCATCGTTGCAAAGGAGAACTAATGGAAGCATTTTTTTCCCCTTAAGATCTGTGGTCTAACTGTGCATACCTTTCTGTATCCATCCTCTAGCCCTCCAACAAATCAGTTAGTTCTTTCCACGTATTGTAAATCCCACCATAAAATTGAATGATGTACCATAATTTAGTTACCGTATTTCTTGTGTGCAGAAGTATTAGATTCCAGCCTTCTCCCAAAGTATTTAGGATATAGGAGTTATGCAAGCATGCAGTTTCTTAAATCCCTAGCAACTGGATTCAATAACAAATTCATTTCAGTTTGGCTCTGGTAAGGAAGTATAATTTATTCATCTTTCATGCAATCAGTCTTACTAAATCTAGAATTCCTGTCCATGATTGGTTTTTGGTTGGGGTGGGTGGGGAGTGAGATGGGGGTCTTTTGAAATGACTGTCGTTGACAAGACATTCTTTGTTCTTAAATCTACACACTTAATTGGATATAAAGGTCTTCCTGAAATTGGTTGTCTTCTTAAAATAGTGATTCAGTTGTACAGAATTTGGCAAGACTAGCAAAAGCTTAAGAAACACATGTTGGAGGAAAACTGTGCTTGTATGTATTCATCTCATTTCCTGCCAAGAGCATACAGATTGCTGACAGCAACAATGACCTCTTTGGGGAAAGACTCCTCCTGCCTTCATCTAAGCTACAATTGAGGAGATGAAGAACACTTTAACAGATGACCCTGAAAGATGCTGTCTTGGGGCAGCCAAAACTTGCAGTACATTTGACCCTACGTGGACTTCCTAGACTGGCAGAAAAGTTACCAAGAAACTCTGTGTGTGTGTTGGTGTTAGAGGTTAAATTGTACTCCCTCCTCCAAAAGGTACATTGACACCTTGTGTTTTTTAATGTGACCTTGTTTGGAAATGAGGGTTTTCTTTTGGTTTCAGTTTAGTTAATGAGGGAATAGGCCCAAATCGGGTGGGTCCATAGACCAAGAAGAAGCCCTTTGAACAGAACAAAGGGGGAAAATCAGAAAAGATATGTCTCAGGGCTGCATCATTTAACCATATTTATTCAGTCTGTTTACTGAGCACGTCATCCACGAAACTGGGTGACAGGAAGAAGAATGTGCCATCATGACTGGAGGAAGGTCCATCACCCCCCTGAGGGATGCAGGGGGCACAACCTTGTTTGGTGACGATGAGGAGTAGGGGAAGCCCTTGCAGATGACAATCAGAGACTCAAGCACTCGGTATGGATTATAGATTAATGTAGCATAGAGAAAACCTCACAGTGGTCCCCTAGACAACATCATGATACATGGCGATATAGTGACCTTGTCCACGATTTTATTTTACTCTGATTCGCCATGAACACTCATTGGAGGCAGCGGTTCAAGAAGTCAATCAGCAAGTTGCAAACCCACACGCTTGTCATCACATCCATTCTGACCCAATGCAGAGTTTCTGGACTACAAATCTTTGCGGGTGCAAATAGCCTCATCTTTGTCCTGTGGAGTGGCTGGTGGATTTGAACTGCCGACTTCGTGGTTAGCAGCCCAAGGCTTACCTGACAGAGCCAGCAGGGCTCCTCTTTAAAGTAACAAGGAGCAAAAAAACGTCCTTTGGAGGACAAGAGTGTGCCGGGCGCAAGCCATCCTTCCTCATATGCATGTGAAACTCAGAAGACTGGAGAAGAATCGATGCATTCAAATCACATTGTTGGTGAAGAAAATGGAAAAGATCACAGCCTGCCAGAGGAACAGTCCGTGTCGGAAGAAGTAAAGCCAGAAGACTCCTTCAAAGTGAGGAGAGTGAGATTTTGCTTCCTGTGCTTTCAATGTATTCTCAGGAGGGACCAGTCCCAGGAAAAGGAGTCAGTAGAGAGTCAGGGAAATAAAGGAAGACCCTTCATGAGCTGGAGTAACACAGTGACTGCAACAATGGGATGGAGCATCACAACGGTGATGCTGCTGCAGGTCCGGGCAATGCTTTAGTCCGAAATACACAGGGTCGCTGTGAGTTGGAATCAACTAACACCCAGGGTCATTAGCTATTGGAAGACACGAGGAAGTCGACAGAGATGGCAGCTTCTGCGAGACAGTGCATTTCTGTTCTCTGGAGCCACACACTATGTGATATTTTAGGCAATCTTAGAAATGGAGACAACACATCCCAGCACGGGAATCTTGCTGACCTGACCACCTGCCATTTCCCCTAAATGACATAAGCTTACGTAAGCATAGATTTCTGGAGTGAGGAATAAATAAGTTACCTCAGAAGTCTCTGCCTCTCATGATGCTAACCTGTTAAATCCGAGGAAGTCTTCTTGCCATTCATGTTGTGCAGGTAACTTTGAAGTCCATATCTCTTTGTTTTTCAATGCTAATATGCACTCAATGCTTCTTTCATTAAATGTCAATATTCCAGAGTAGTAAACATAATCTGCCTGAAGAAGTTTGCCCTGCTTTATGTACTGCCAGGCAAATGATCCATCTGAGGACAGGAAATAGTAGTAGCCTGTGGAAATGTATAGTATTAGCCTGAAAATGCATTGCCAGCTGGTTTTATTTAGATAGGTTTGTGTCTTTATAGCTAATCCCCCCTTATAGCATACTTTATTTGCATGTCAGATAACTAATGAAGATTTGAGTACTCTCTCTATTTTGTCTTTTGAAAATGAGGTTACTTAACCTCAAAGAGGCCTGCTGACTTTGTCAACACCACAGATATTTTTCTAAGGATGAGCTGAGAGTCCCATGACAATTAATTAGACAAATCAACAAATAGTTATTGACCTTAAGGGCATTTCTCTTCTTGTGGGCTCCTTCGACATTCAACGTATCTCAGGGAGCACTTTCACTGAGCCAGCTATGAACACATTCCTCTGTGGCTCAGAAACACACAAACAGTACAGCAATGGTGTGATCAAAGGATCTGTTTCAACAATTCTAGCACAGCACACCAAGTTTTTTCCTGATGATCATGAAAATGGAGCACACTGGTTATCACTTTGATGGACAAAGAGAATGTCCCGGTAACCACTGAGTCTCTTGAATGTGCCCCCTGGGTACTTTTTTGCTAGAATCAGTAACTGCCTTTTCTAGCTTCCACTTGACCTCTGGTTTTATAAAAGATATTCTTCAAGTGGTTGTGCTGTCCAGTTGTGCTATCAGAAATCATGACAAAGGAATGACGTTCCACAGTCTTTGGGCCCCAACTAGAGTGGAAGGGATCCATATTTGTACCTGTCCTAAAGAAAAGTGACACAACAGCAGGATCAAAAGGTAGAACAAGAAACTATCACATGCAAGTAAACATTTAGCGACAGTTATCCAACAAGGGTCACCACAGGGCCTTGACAGGAAGCAGCCAGAAATTAAGGCTGGATTCAGAAGAGGATGTGGAACATGGGATCTCATTGCTGCCATCAGTTGGATCTTGGCTGAAAGGAGAGGATGTCGGAAAGGTGTTTTCTTGTGTTTTCTTGACTATGCGAAGGCATTAAACTGGGGACCATCACGAACTATGTCTAACCTTGAGTAGAATGGGAACTCCAGGACATGTCATTGTGGTCACGAGGAATCTTTATAGAGATAAAGTGGCAGGGGTGTGATCAGAACAAAGGAATGCTGCAGGGTTTAAAATCAGGGAAGGTGTGAATCCTCTCATCATACTTAATCAATGTGTTCTGAGCAAATAGAGAGTCTGGATCATATGAAGAAGAATGCAGCATCAGGATTGGAGGAAGGCTTATTAATAGCTTGTGATACGCAGATGACACAACCTTGCTTGCTGCAAGTGAGGAGGACTTGAAGTACTTGCGAACGAAGACTAAGGATTGTAGCCTTCAGCATGTATTACAGTGCAATGGAAAGAAAACCGAAATCTTCACAACTTGACCGATGAATTACATCACGATAAATGGAGAAATCATTGAAATTGTCAAGAATTTAATTTTGCTTACATTTACAATCGATGCTCTTGGAAAGCATCAGTCACGAGATCAAAAGATGAGTTGTATTAGGTAAATCTGCTCTTCAAGACCTGTTTAGAGTTTTGGAAAGCAAGGATGTTTCTTTGAGGACCAAGGTGTGCCTGACCCAAGCCAAGGTATTTTCCATTGCTTCATACTCCTGTGAGAGTTGGTCATTGAATAAGGAAGACTGGTCAAGTAGAAGGGCAGTGACAAAGAGGAAGCCCTTTGACCAGAGGAACTGACACAGTGGCTGCGAGGATGGGCTTAAACATAGGAACAATGACGAGGACAGCGTGGGAAGAGGTGATGCTCTCGTTCTGTTGTACGTTCGGATTGCTATGGGTCAGAACCAACTCAATGACACCTAACAACATAGAGAGTTACATACATCACAGACTCTTAGAGTCAGAAGAAACTTTATCAGCTGAAATGGAGACAGAATAAGTAACTTACCTCCAAGTATACAGATGGTAACACCGCGGAGACGAGTGGCAGAGACCAGCTAGGAATCTCAAGGAGTTATCAGCACCTCACATTGGATTTCAGATCGTCAGTCTACAGCCCCTACCTATTAAATCAAAATCTTGAAAAGAGAGAAGGGGCTGTGTATTAAAAACAAAAATAATTTTTGGAGGCGCTGTATGCAGATGATTCTAAAGCACACCGGGGTTTGAAAACTCCTCAAGTGAGTGATGAGGAGGCATGCACTGAGGCAGTGAAAGGACAAGACAGCCTTAATTAGAAGTGTGTTAGGGCATAGGATGGTGACCAGCTTAGTGGATGTACATGGATAACGAATGATTCTGGCTTGGATAGCGTCAACAGTGGCCATTGGTGCCTGTCACTCACACGGGAAGACACAGTAGGAGATCTGTTGGAGAGAAGACAGAATGTTGTTTATCATTAGCTATCTCTCACTGTCCAGAAATACCCCCCTTTTAGTTGCCTACTTTTATTCTGTAAATACAAGTATTGCTGATAAGGATGGATATGATGCTTATTCTTTACCAAGGGTCTTTTTTATCACATAGCCAACTCACATTTGTTGGGTACTAAGATTTTTTTTTGCATGTTCATTATATTCTGCAGTGACTTCTTTTACTTTTTAGAGAACCTCATGTTACTATCATTTAACGGATACTGAAGCTGAAGCTCCGAGAAGTTTTTGATTTTGTAGTCAGGAATAAGTGGAGTTAGGATTCAACACTAATGGATTTTCCAAGTCCACTTTCTTTCCATTGTAGCATAAAATGGATGGGGAGTTTTGCCCCCATTAGCTGATAGAATTAAAAGTTGTAGGAATTATGATTTGCTCAAGGTTCTGAGCTGATAAAAGCATGACTCAGAACTCAGACATCTGCCCCTAGTCACTATGTCTACTTTCATGCTGCTGATGGAAGCAGACTCTATTTTCCTATTTGTTTTAAGTACAAGTGAACATTCTTTCCTTCAGACAGGAAGATTAAAACAAAAACAAAAGCAGTCTTAAGTACTATTTTGAAGGAAAGAAAGATTGAGGAAGTGAGCCTTCAGGCTTAGATGCTGAGGAATGGTGTGTGACAATACATTTCCAGCCTGTAAATGATTAAAAATTTTTTTAAATTAGGAGACTGACAGAAATGTGGAAATAACTCCAGGAGAAAAAGTACTTCGGAATACCAAGGAGCAAAGGGATCAGCAAAACAGGCTGAAAGAGATAGATGAAAAACTAAAAAAGATGAAGGACGATGTGGTAAGTTTCATTTACTTTTTAAATTTAAAGTTGACTCATGCCTAGTAGTTTTATTTAAAAGGTCCCAGTTTTGTTCAATTTTATAATGTGTTCTGTGAGTTAAGAAAATTGACATGGGGATTTGCCAGTTAGAATTTGAATAAAAGCTAAAACTATGATGCATAGGGCATGGCGTGTTATTCTTAAATTATATAGAGTGATAGACACGTAGCATTCTCCCTGAAGTCAGAACAATGTGTCAGACAGTGATATAAATGTTCTTTGTGGAAAATTTGGTAGCAGTTCTCCATAAAATCATTTTATATATTGAGCTTATACCTCAAACACTTCAACTTTTGCTTCATAATTCATAAGGTGTTGTTATTCATTAACTCAAATATAGTTTCAATCCATCGTGAGCGCTATGTCATGTCTTTCTTGCTCACTTGTGGCTGGGCAGCAGCCCTCAGGTAGACTGGGTAGTGAGCTGGTTGGCATTTTGACGTTAGTGGAAACGTTCTTTCACATGAGGCTGGCACAGGACCCTGCAGTGCTTCTTTCTATTGTGCATGAGTGCAATATGGGTCGGAACTGACTGGATGATCTTTAACAACAACAACAACAACAACAGCAACAACAGATGTTGGAGCTATTCAAAGAATGTTTCTAGCCAGATATTAGGTTTTTACCCTCAATTAAGTGTGACGAGGCTGAATTTGTAGTTCTTTCTATGCGAGAGTACCCATCCCCAAACAACCTGGGAAAAAAGCTCCACTGAGCTGAGCTTTCATAGTACCCATTTTTCCTTCAAGGGGAGCATCCAGCAACTTGTTCCGGTTAGTGCACCCAGTGGTATTGCCGGGAAGGTTCTCTCTGGTCACAGTGCTTTTTTTTTTTTTTTGTAAAGCCGTTTCACTGGAACCTCACTCCCCCTGATTTAGTAGAACAGCGTGGGACTGTGAACTTTTGTTTCCTTCTTGGGAAAAATGCTGCAGAACAGTTGTGAGTTTAACTACAGCTTACATGGACAGTGCTATGGGAAAACCTCAAATGAATGAACGTTTTTCTCATTTCAAACAAGGTGAAGTGTCAATTGATGACAGACCTCATTCTGGACATTGGCCTTCTGCTGAACAGACACAAATGTCGACAAAGTTCATGCACTTGTGATCGAAAACTGCTTATGGACCATTGAAGAGATGGGGAAGTTATCTGGACTATCTTGGAGCTCGGTTCAGTGAATTTTAATGGAAGATGTGGGAATGAGAAGGGCTGCTGTGAATTTTGTGCCCCTGGTTCTGACAGATCAGGAAAAAGAACGTGGAGTGGAAACATGCCAAGCTTTGAAAAAAGAGCTACAAAATGACCCAGACTCTTTTCCAAGGTCATTACTGATGACTATCCATGGTGCTATTCTTACTACCCTGAAAGCAAGTATCAATTAAACTCATGAAAGATGCCATCATCACCTCACCCCCCAAAAGCTCATCAAGTGAAATCAAAGATCCAGATGATGCTTTTTTTTTTTTTTTTTTTTAATGTGAGGGGGATAGTGCAGTTAGAGTTCATCTACCAGGTCAGACTGTCAATCAAGCTTTCTATTTAGAGGTCCTAAAAAGATTTCATAGTAGTGTATGGCAAAAAAGGTCTGATTTGTCGAAGCTGGGGGACTGGTTTTACCACCACAATGTACCTGCTCACACAGTCATCTCAGTGCTCCAGTTGGGGGCACAAAACAACATCTCTCTCTTTCCTCATGCTTCTTACTCACCCGACCTCCTCTGTGCGACTTCTTTTTGTGCCCACATATAGAGGGGGTCATGAAAGGACAGTGATTTGATGAAGGGGAGTAGAAAAAAAAATGTGGGATGTGCTGTCAGCCAGCCAAACAGATGAGTTGGGAAAATGCTTCTAAGAGTGGAGTCACAGATTTGACAAATGTGTTAAGTGTAATAGAGAGTTCTTGGAAGGTGATAAGGTAGTTTTGTAAAAAAAAAAATTAATACATGGCTTGGAGAAAAATTGGGGGTGGGGTGGGTGGAGTCCTACCTCATACCTTCTCTCCAAGGATTGGTCTTGTCTTGGTTATCAGCTGTACTCACTGACTGTTTTCTATTAAATTTCATCTTCTTAGGTAGTCGTTACCTTCATTAAGCTTTAACCATGAGGCGTAATTTTTTGCCCTGTCGTCTGACGCTTTCACAATCTCATCTTTTTTTTGGTCTCTAATTTTACTACCCTTCTTTCAGCTCGCTGACCTCATGCCCGGTCATGCATAACATAGTCTGTTTGAGATTTTCTGCACCCTGTCAATTTCTTCTCTCGTGAGTCTGTTTTATTATTATTATTATTTTTTAGTACGGTAAGTGATTGTGACGTCAGAGCCCCATAACGTAAGAGTGTCCAACAGTCCCCAAGAGCCTTGACGGAAATGCCTCCCCCTTTGTGCTCGCGTTGGTGGAACGGCTCCTGCCTTGTCCCATTTGCTGTTGTTGCAAGACGCCTTCTAGACGGTTCCAACTCGCAGGGCCCCAGAGTTGAAGATCACCACGCGCCGGGGCGTGCGCAGTCGTCTTAACCCCTGCCAGTCGGCGCCCATTGCTGCAGCCCGTTGGAGTGCCAACTGCAAGTCAGCCGTCGAACCTCGCCAGCTGCAGCCAGGCCCAAAGATGAAGCTGTCTAGCCGTGTCGCCAGGGGTCTTCCGCTTTTCTACTTTCTACTTCACCCCATCCTTTCCGGGGACTAGCCTCTCCTCATGTCCCAGGTCGGAGAGGAGAGGAGAAGTCTCACCCTCCTCGATTCTAAGGAGCATTTTGATGGAACTTCCTTCAAGGCAGAGCTGTCTGTTCTTTGGCAGTTTATGGAACTTTAAGTATTCGGTCCCAGGACCATCATTCAAATGCGTTTATTCTTCTCATGTCTTCCTTATTCAACGCCCAGCTCTTGCGCACGTGCATATGAGGTGATTGGGGGCAGGGTCCTTTCGTCCTCGAGTTGACATCCTTGTTCTTCAACCTTGAGAGAAATGTTGTGCTGCAGACTGCCCTTTCTATAGCATGGAGTGTGGATCCCAGCAAGATGAAATCCTTGACAACTGCAATCTTGTTTCTCTTTTGTTTTATTTCCCCCTCAAATATAGCTGATGTACTGCTCTTAGGTCAATTCCTCCCTGTAGCAACTCTGCAGGCGAGTGGAAAGTCTCGAGGTTTCTGAGGCTGAACACCTTTCTGAGAACAGGCAGCAGCATTTCCCCTCATGACAGTGGGTGGGTTTCAATCGCTGACTTTGCCCTCGACAGCCAAACGCCTAACCTACAATGCCACCAAGGTTCTTTGAGGGACAGCCAGGGTCACCTAATGGAATAAAGGGAATTCACTGTCTTATAGTTTATTTTTGTTTGAATTTTGGGAGAACTTTCATGGAAATGAAATTTTAGGGAGGCCACTATTTTCTGTGTGATTTCCCCCCTCCTGAGTCCTTTAGGATGGGAGAGAAACAAGTGAGACTGGACAGGAAATACAAACAGGCTTTGCCAATCGCTGTGATAGGGGATTGCAGATTTCATGTGCTACAGAAATGTCTGACTAGCTTTGAAAATGATCAACTCTTTCTGTCATCTTCTCTGCCGATCCTTGTCACGCCCTACCATTCAAGGACTTTGATCTCTAATCATTCCTCACATGCCTTGAATGCGTATTCATTCTTTTCTGCTGGGGTGGGGGGCACCTCAAAACCTCATGCAAAAAAATCCATTATATTTCATTTTCACTTTTTGGACCCTTTAGAGGTTTTCTTGTGTTCTTTGATATTTTGCTAAAACTGTGAATCTTAAAAAAAAAAAATCCTAAATATCACTTAAAGTTTGACTCACTTCAAGGAATCGGAAGAGATACCAAGAGTTGGTTTATAAACTCACTAAAAGTTAATATATTTAAAAATATCTTTACAGAATTAGATGAAATGCTTTTAAGAAGTTGCATAAGAACTTTCCCTTTCAGAAATCAATAGAATTTAATTTTAGCTTTTCTACCTTAAAAGAAGAAAAACACATTCATCTCATCTCACCTGATTGACCCCCTTCATGATGAAATGTCCTCAAAGACGTTTTGTTACTATTCTGAGGAAAAGCTTTCCATGGTTTCCATCATTCTCTATGCATCGACTTCACTTTTTAGAGCTTTATTGTGTCTCTTTTTCTCAGTTTGAACTTCATCACTTTTTTTCCCTTGTCATTTGAAGCCTCTGCTATTTTCCCACCTGCATTCCTTTCCTCTTTGGTTTCCCGGAAACGACTGAGCTTGGAGCTGTTTAGTGGACTGCATTGTCACGGCTGCATCAAGATGTTTAGGACCCAAAATCCTGTTGCTGAGCAGTGAGGATAAGAATGTGGTGGACAAAGGATAATACAGACTTGTGTTCAGATTCTCATTTCAACAAGATCTTGCCATTTAACCTGATACAATAATACATAGACCCCATTCAGAAGTCTGGATGGTTTCTTTTGCTCCCAGAATGGATGGAGAGGCTGCTTTCAATGACTAACTGTGCTATAGGCTCGTAATTAGAGAACATGAAGAGTTGGAAGCAGTCTTAGAGGTCATGTGGACTAGTTCCATGGATTAAAAACCAGTTTTGAACAGCTAGATGTTTTTCTGAAGGCTGACAATTACTTAGTGATTGACTTGGACCAATCCTCAATTCTTCTGACACCTTGACAACCTCAACCAGTGAACCTTTAATTAAATCCAGTTTTCCTCAGTCACACCTGCATGGTTCAATCCATTTTCAGCTAAGGCTTATAGACATGCACACATGTGGACTTCATTCTAAAGCCTTTAACTCTATGCACGTCACTTAAAAATCCAGCAGAACTTCAAACAAACTTGGCCTGTTGGTGGTTAAACTGGAAGAGCAACTGGTGTATTTTGATGGTCACACATTGAATAAGGCTCAAGTCAGTTAAATATATTATCTGCTATGTCATTATTTAGAAAAGTAGGCATTATTTTAATTTTCCCCTCGCCCATTTGTAACAGCTCTCAAGTAGGAGAATAAAATGCTTGCACTGATTTACACAATTGTCAAGCAAAGGTGATGACTCTCTCACTGCCACTGAGTTGATGGTGACCCATCATGATGCTAGTGGACAGAATGAAACCACCCCTGCAGGTCTCTGAAACTGCAACTGTTTCTGAGACTGAGCTTTGAACTGCTGACTTTGTGGACCGCAGCCCAACTGGTAATCACTACACCAAGGTACTGGCAGGTGTTTACGATAATGATGCAAACCATCTGGTTATGAAAATTTGAGAGTGGACTTTGCACCTTAACAGTAAGCCAAATTTTAACCAAATGATCTCATAAATATAGCTAAAGAACCACATTTTGAAACAGAAGTTAAGAGCATAAAATTATCTGAAGCATTTTTATATGTGTATATACGTTAATGTCAAAATCTTGACAAAATACCTTGCAACTGAATATCATCATTTTGATGACTGAGAAACAGCTTGTAGCACAGTTCCATGCACTTGGTGGGAACGCCTTATCTTGGATGAATAAAGGAGCCAGTCATCTTTTTAAAGTTAGAGGCTATGTGTAATGTGTTGCTACAAGGTACAATAAATGGAAACATAACTGCAGTTGTTTGGGAAGAATAGCTGGATCAGAGCTGAGCCCCGGTGGTGTAGTTGTTGTGTGCAGGACTGGGTTGGCTGTTCAAATCCAGCAGCAGCTCTCCAGGAGCAAGACTGGGCCTCCTACTCCCATCAGATGGCAGTGATGCCCCCCCCCCCCAAAAAAAAAGAATAGCTGGCTCTTACCCCATTAGCTTATTTGTTTAAATTATAATATTAAAATATATTCCTAAACTACATTAGCAATTGAATGGAGCTATTTGGATCAGACTCATACTTGGGAGCGAGTCTCTTTTGGCGAGCGACTGAGTGCTCTGAGCTGCTGACCTGGTGGCCACAGGCAGTGTGGTTCTCCTTGTCTCGACTCGGCACCGCCCACGCCTCAATATCAGCAAGGTGCCAAAGGCTATGTTTCTATATTTTCAAAAAAAGGGAGTCTTTCTAGTGATGGTGATAGAAAATCCAAGGGGGCAAAGAAAAGGGTGCCTAACCACAATCACAGCAATTCCTGTAAATACCACCATACACTAAATTTGGTACTGGATCAGACTGGTGGCATGATTTTAGAATTTTGCAAATTCCTTGGAACAGAACTCTTTCCAACAGCAAGGACCTGCTCTTGTCCAGGTTGGCTGTAAGGGGTTAGAAGGAAATAAAATTGCAAAAGTAGAATAGGGTCATATTAAAGAGAAGATTATGGAAAGTCAATTAATGCTCATGGACGCAGCAGCCAGAATCAAAAGATGCATTACATGAGGTGAGTCTGCTGCACAAGACCTCTTTCCAGTACTGAAAAACAAGGATGTTACTTTGAAGGCCAAGGTGTGCCCAGCCCAAGCCAAGGTATTTTCCATGTGAAAGTTGGACACTGAATGAGGAAGGTCTGCAGAAGGATTGACACCTTTGAATTCTGATGTTGGAGAAGTATATTGAAAGTATCATGGAGTGCTAAAATTGCAAGCAAGTTGTCTTGGAAGAAGAAGTATGGCCAGAGTGCTCCTTAAAGGCAAGGATGGTGTGGCGGTCATGTACTCGATGTCAATTTCATGATTGGGAGTGTAGGGGAGGAGTCTAATCTGTTAATCTGGAGATAGTCAATGGGGCTTCTGTGTGGGCCTGACTTTATCCTGAGAATTCTGGGAAGTCTCACAGTATTTCCCCAATTGGAGAAAAGAGACTTGAGTCAGTCTACTAATAAGACAAGATGGTGGCATGCTGCTAGATCCTGAGTCCTGGAACCGGGAGGAGCCAGAGGAGGAGCCAGAGGAGAAGTGGTACGGGCTTGTCCTGATGGAACCAGACCTCTGGGGTCGGAGAAGCCACAGAGAGACCCCTGACAGTCCGTAATGCTTCTACTGGAGGTGGATACACAGGACTCTGCATGCACTGGTCTGTGATTGTCCTGGTGTCATTGCACATGCTTTTTGAGTCAGAAGGAGACTTTATAGACTGGGATCAAACAAATGGGCTAATATCAGACTTAAGACCTTGGGCTGGACTGGGTTGGGACGCTTTCCCAATGTTCCATTCCTTTCCCTTATATCCACATGCATGTTTATGAATTTGTTTCTCTCGTCTACCCGTACTAACACAGATGGCAAGACCTCATTTCACATACTTTGGACCTGTTATCAAGAGAAAACAGTCCCCAGAGAAGGACATTATGCTTGCTAAAGTAGAGGGGTGAGAAATAGAGGCAGGCCGTCAATGAGATAGATGGCTTGACAGAGTGGCTGTATGCATGGGCTCAGCTTAGGATTAGTTGTGAGGTTGGCACAGGACCGGGCAGTGTTTTGTTCTGTATGCATAAGGTCACTGTGGTCAGAACTGACTTGGTGACACCTAACAAAAACATCAACAGAGATACATGCTTAAAGTTCCTTCAAGGACTATTCAAATAAACAGAAATTCATTGAAGTGAAACGATTCATACAGCAAGCATTACATTCTCAAAATGATTCTTCAAAGTTGATATTTCACATCAAGATTGTGGATTGTCCAAGGTATGATGAACCCTGCCTTAGAAGAATGAACTACAGAGAAAAGCACTGAAGATACAGCTTGGTGATAGAGGTAGGTCTTTCTAGACACATGGGAGCAAATGAAGAGGAAGACACACACACACACACACACACACACACACACACACACACACAGAGAACACCACATCCTGGCCCAGCAAGCCTTGAGGACAACATTCCTGCTCAGAGCAGTCAATGCACAGAGAGGACCAATCGTTGGGCCAGCCCATCATGAGACATAATGTCCCCTCACTGGCCCACAGCACTATAAGGGATAGCACAAGAGACACAGTGGGAATTGTGCCCCCCCAGACCCAAGTGGTAAGGGAGAAAAGCAATGAAATCACTGACGAATCCCCCAAATAGACTTCTGACTCAGGGGCCAGGGCTTGGCACTTTATCAGACCTGATTGGAAAGCATTCATAAGTATCATCAGACAGACCTGGAACTATTTACAGGCTTTCCCCACCCCCCTCCCTCTCTCCCTCCATCCCTTTTTTCCTTCTTTCCTTCCTACTTTCCTTCCTTTTTCTTTTTTTTTTTTTTTAATGTCTATCTACATTGGGTAAGCAGGATAAACAATCCTGAGGAGAACATGGGAGAGTAGGAGGTAGAGGAAAGGATGGGGGAGGGGGCGGAGCCAACAAACTCAGGGACAAGGGAACAACAAGGGATCTAAAATTGATGGCATGGAGGGTGTAGAATGCCTGGTGAGGATTGATTAAGTGCAATGTAGTCGCGGGGAATTACTGAGAGCTAATTGAAAGTCGAACATGATAGTGGCACAGGAGGAAAATAAAAGGAAATGGAGGGAAGAACTAGGAGGCAAAGTACATTTATAGAGGCATAAATATAGGTATGCATATATGTAAATATATTAATATGTAATGATCAAGATGAAGGTCTATGTTCCTTTAGTTATATATTAAATATTAAGGTAGCAGACGGACATTGGGCCTCTACTCAAGTTCGCCCTCAACACAAGAACACTTTGTTCTAGTAAACTGGAATTCTGTGATGCTCACCTTCCCTACACAATTACTGAAGACAAAATGGGTGAATATGCAAAGGTGGTGAAGAAAGAAGATGGTGCCCGGCCATTAGAAGATATAGCATCTGGCATCTTAAAGGCTTGAAGTTAGACAAGTGACCATCTAATAGGGAAACAACAAAGCCCAAATGGAAGAAGTACATCAGCCTGTGTGATCACGATATGTCGATGGGCTCAGGTATCAAGCATCAGAAGATCCCAAACAATCATGTTGAGGCAAACAAGGTGGTTCGGAGTGGAAACTCAAAGTCCATCTGTAGACAATTGGACATCCACTCACAGAAGGGCTGCAAGGAATGGACGAGACAGCCAGGGTGCAGTATAGCACTGATGAAACACACAACATTCCTCTAGTTCTTCATTGATTCTCTCCCCTCTTCCCCACTATCATGACCCCAGTTCTACCACCATAAAGCTGTTACTTTGCCCCTTGTTTGGTTACTCTGACCTAGGTCTTAAATTAGGAAAACAAACCCTTATTTAGTAATGCTGATATATATATGTATATATATGTATATATGTATATGTGTGTATATGTGTATATATGTGTATATATATGTGTATATATATATATACACACACACACATTACAAAAGCAATCCTAAGGGATACAGTAGCCTACTTCTACGCAGGGTGAACAGGTTAACATCACATGCTATACTCTGAGGGAATTAGCATGTTTCATCAGAATTGCCATGGTATGAAGTGTGTGCCCTTGGAAACCAGTTTGACCCCCAAACTAAAAGTTCTAAACTCCCTCAGGCTATAACCCCTCTCTATTGATGAACTACTGAACTATGTAGGGCATAGTGGGGCACATCACTGACCACAGAGCTCAGGTGGCAGGGAGGCTGTTGCTTCAAGGAACCACACACATCATTCTTGGGGGCAGTAAGAGTGACAGGCATTTTGTAGAGGGGTAACAGAAAGCCTTGTGCAGAATGCCACTGGCTGAGACGATATTGAGAATTTAAGAAATTAGAGACATTGTGCTCAGCTCATTGCCATCAAGTCGATTCCAACTCATACCGACCTTATCGTTCAAGGCAAAACTGCCCTTGAGTTTCCAAGACTGTAAGTCTTCTTCAGGAGTATAAAGCCCCACCTTTCTTCTTTGGAGTGGCTGGTGGTTTTGAACTGCTGACCTTGCAGATCACAGCTGAATTCTTAACCACTCTACCACCAGGGCTTCTAATAAGAATCTAGACAAGGCGAAATATAATTCTAGACTTGCACTGCCTAACAGAGATACAATGCCGCCCTCATATGTCATTTCAAATTTGTTAATAGTCGCGTTAAAAAGGTGAAAAGACACAGGAGACACTACTTTGAACTCAATGCCTCTAGAATTTCATTGTTTCAATTGTAGAGTCAGCATAAAACTTATGAATGGAATATCATTTGTGTTTGTAGTAAGCCATTGAAACCCTGTGTGTATTTTACACTTAGAGCACATCTCAATTTGAACTTGCAACATTTCTAGTATTCAGTAGCCATGTGTGGTTAGTGACTATTGTTTTGATAGGGCAAGCCTGGAGGAAAACAAAAGAGCTCTGATAATGCAATGGTGTAAGTGTTGGACTTCTAATGGAAAGGTTGGTTGTTTGAATCCACAAATGACTCCCTTCTGTGGACAGCAATGGGACCAGTTGATTTATCCCTAAAAAAAGGATATATATGTATCTGTATACAGATACATATACACATATATTTTTTTCCCACCAAAATTCTAATTTCCCAGGATTGTGGAATAAGGATGAGCAAATTTCTAGGAGTCTATCAGTGGTAAAGGAAGAGATTCATGGGAAGTATGTAAATATGTCTTGTTTTTGTTTTTGTTTTTTTGGCATCACTGCCCACTGGTGGTGGCAGTAGGAGGCCCAGCCTTTGCTCCTGTGGAGTCACTGCTGGAATTGAACCTCCATCCCAGTGGGCCGCAGTCCCACATACAACCACAATGCCACTGGGGCTCAGCGTAAATATGTCTTTTTAACGTGAGTCTTACATGAAGTTGTTAGTTATCCTCTTAAAATACACATACACACACAAAACAAAGATAAACAAGGAACCCTAGTGATGTAGTGGTTACACATCAGGCTGTTAACCACAAAGATAAACAATAGCTTAGAAATTTTAAAAGAAACAAATAATTTTATTAATTTATTTTTGGGGGCATCACTGCCCGCTGGTAGGAGTGGGAGGCCCAGCCTTGCTCCTGGAGAGCTGCTGCTGGTTTGAATCACCAAGTTAGTGGGTCTCAGTCCTGCACTCAACCACTATGCCACCGGGGCTCAGCCCCCAAAAAACAATTTTTTGAAACCACAATAAATAAAAAAGAATAGTCTCAATTTCTTCTTTTGGGTCTATTCCAAACCAAACTCGTTTTGGCAGTCCATGGTATTTTCAGTATTCTTTGCCAGCATCATAATTAGAATGCATCCACTCTTCTCTCATCTTACTTTTTCAATATCCAATTTCCAGATGCATGTGAGACAATGGAAAATATCATGATTGGGTGAGGTGTACCTTAGTCCCTAAAGTAGCATCCTTGTTTTTCAACACTTTAAAGAGGTTTGGTGCAGCACATGTACCCAATACAATATGTCCTTTAATCTCTTATCTCTGCTTCTGTGAACATTGATTGTGGATCCAAGCCAGACCAAATCCTTGACAACTTCATTCTTTTCACCTTTTGTCATGATGCTACTTATTAGTCCGGTTGTGAGGATTTGGGTTTTCTTTACGTTGAAGGTTTTGTTTGTTTTAACATTTTGTTAGGAGATCTCACGTATATAATTGCAATCCATAGTTCCATTAGATCAAGCCTAGTTGTACAATTGCTGCCATTATCATTTTCAATATATTTTTTCTTCTTGAACTTGATATTAGCTCCCCTTTATTACCACCCACCCCACCCTACCACTCCCTTAACCCTTAATATATTACATATCTTTATTATAGGGTTTTTTCTATAACTTACACTTTCCAATGTATCTAATCATCTTAAAATCTGATGTTTATTCCTCTCAAGTGGGGTTACACAGTCTTCATTGCTCTCAGTTCCCCTTTCTCCCTTCCTTTTCCCTTTTCACATACCCTCAGGGAATCATTACCTCCAATACTGTTTCTGAGGGTTTATATATCTTGGATTGTGTGCATCAAAAGACCTCAATCATAATGTACATATGTAGATCTAACAAGATCAGTGAGGTAAAACTAAGGTCATCAGAGTAATGGGAGGAAATTTTAAAGAACTGGAAGACAATCATGTGTTTCACCAGTCTCTTCTATGTGGCCCTTCTGTGAAAGACTGTCCAATTGTCATACCGATGGGCCTTTTGTCTCCACTTTGTCTCCTTCACATCAATTTGATTGCTTGTTTTTGACCTTCTGATACCTAATCCTGTCAATATCTCATGATCACACAAGTCGGCATTACTCTTCCATGTGGGCTTTGTGAGTGAGGTAAGGGTCTTGCTGAATTTCTCTGTAGGTAGATTCCCAGTTCTTCTAGTACCATTTGTTAAAGAGGGTACCTACCTCCCATTTGATGCTTTTGGGGCCCTTATCGAAGATCAGTTGCCTGTATGCTGCTGATAATGTTTCTGGGTTTTATGTTCCTTTCTATTGGTCGAGTATCTCTCATTTTACCAGTACCATGCTGTTTTGTCAACTGTGACTGTATAATAGGTTTTAAAGTCAGGTAATGCAAGCCTCTGACTTAGTTCTTCTTGAGGAGGTCTTTGGTTTTTTTTTTTTTTTTTTTTGGCATCACTGCTCTCCGGTGGTGGGAGTAGGAGGCCCAGCTCCACTGCTGGAATTGAACCTCCATCCCAGTGGGCTGCAGTCCCGCGCACAACCACTACGCCACCAGGGCTCAGCCCTGAGGAGTTCTTTGTTAATTCTGGGCTTCTCCCCTTTCCATATGAAGATTCCATGGGATCTCTTTTCCATGTCTATGAAAAGAGATTCTGGTATTTGTATCAGGGTTGCATTGAGCTTATATAGTGCCTTGGTCAGGGAGGACATCTTTACAATTTTGAGTCTTCCAATCTGCAAGCAAGGGATATTCTTCCACTTGTGAAGATGACTTTTGGTTTCTTATAATAATGTTCTGTAATTTACTTCATACAGATATTTTGGTTTTTTTGGTCATATCTATCCCTAGATATCTCAGTTGATGTTTGGCACTTGTGAAGGGTATCACCTTCTTGATGTCCATTGCTGTGAGCTTGTCTCATGTATATAGAAAGCTGATTGACTTCTGTTTGCTAATCTTGTATCCTGCCACCCCACCAAATTCCTCTCTTGCTTCTAGTACGCCCAGTATGGAGTTATGGGGATTTTCAAGATATAGAATCATGTCATCTGCATATAATGATCACTTCACTGCTTCTTTCCCCAGACAAATACTTTGGATGCCCTTTCATTGCCTTTTGTTATTTGCTAGGATGCCCAGAACGATGTTGGATAGAAATGGAGACAAGGGACATCTTTGTCTGGTGCCCTTTTTTGGTAGAGTTGTTTTCTTCTTTTCTCCACTGACTACAATGTTGTTTGCTGGTTTTTCATATGTAGCTTGTATTATTTTGAGGTAGCTTCCAATCCTATCTTCTGTCAGTGTGGTGGATTATGTTAATGGATTTCCAGATGTTGAATCACCCCTGCATCCCTGGAATGAATCCCACTTGGTCATGATGAATTATTTGTTTTATATAGTTTTGTATTCTATTGGCCAAACTTGTTAAGAATCTGGCCATTGATTTTCATTAGAGACATTGGACTGTAGTTCTCTAGTCTTACAGGATCCTGGCCCACAATTCATATCACTATCATGCTAGCTTCACAGAATAGTTTGGGAGTTTGCCATCCTTTGCTCTGGAAGAGTTTGTGTAGAATTGGTCTAAATTCTTCCCTGAATGCTTGGGAGAATTCTCCTGATGAAGCCTTCTGCGCCAGGAGTTTTTTCAGTTGTAGTTCCTTGATAGCCTTATCTATTTCTTCTTTTATTATGGGTCTGTTCACATTCTTGACATCTATGTGGGATAATCTGGGCAGGGATTGTTTTTCCAGGTATTTGTCTATGCCTTCCAAGTTATTGTGTTCATTGGAGTACAGACCTTCATAGTACTTTGTAATCAATCTTTTAATTTCATTGGGGTCTGTTGTAATGCCCCCTGGTTCATCCCTCATCCTTGCTGTTATTGTCTGCTCCTTCCTTTCTTTGGTTAGGTTTGCTAGCAATCTGTCAATTCTCTTAATCCTTTCAAAGAAGAAGCTTTTTTTTTTTTTTAGGGCAAACATTTCTATTTACTCAGAAAAGAAACACGAACGCCTCAAAGGTCAAACATGTCAAGGGAAAGTGCTCAAACTCAATTACCAGGAAGGTATAGGATGAGATATTGGGAGAAGAGGGGAAAAATTACAGAACATGATGTCTGGAGAGAAAAAGATCAATGCCCAGCTGTTGGGAAGCTTCTCTCCAGGCCCCCAACTGTGTGATGACAGTCTGGAAAGGCTAATCTGTGCACATGAACCCAACATCCTGGTGCAAATTTGATTGTTGAAAGTTCTGGAATACTTTTTAACCCGACTTCAAGAATTTCAGGGTCAAAGTGCTTGGCTTTGTAGTTTCGCTAATGTTTTTGTGGGACTCAGGGTTGGGGGTGGAGTCTTTGTTGAATGGCAAGGAAAACCTTCTTGGTCCATGGGTCTTGCTTCTAATGGCATTCTCTGGTGCTCAACAGTGTTGTTGTGTGGAAAGGCATCTTCCAGAGACAGCACAGATGAGTCTGTGGGTGGTGCAGATGCCGAGGAAAAGGTTGGAGGTTTGAGTCCATTTAGAGGTCTCTTGGAAGAAAGGCCTGGCATCTGCTTCTGAAATAGTAGCCACTGAAAAACTTATGGGGCATGGCGCTATTCTGTTACCCAGGGTGGCAATGGCTTGAAGTCAATTCCCTGGCACCTGGCTTAGTTGGCTTGTACCAGGCGTCCAGCCCTGACTCTCCTTATTCATTATGCTTAGCTTTTTCTCCCACTTACATCGCCTCTTCTCCCCAACCTCACTGGCAAGATGTAATTAGCTTCCAAGTGTGAAACTGTGCTATTATCAGCTTTCATCATTGGACAAAAACAAGATTCTTTGTGTCCTCTTCCCCTCACAAATATGTACTCTGTAGGAATCGAGTCCAAGTTTATCTCAACACAATTCTCCAGAAAGTCAAGATGAGTCATGCTTCATAGCATCCACGCTCTCCCCGACTGAGTCCTTTTCTGTTGTCTCTGTCATCTCACCTTCTTTGCTTCTCGGGACATCTGATCTGTAACACATGAGCCTCGAGGCTCTCCCTGCCTGTTCTGGGATACCTTCATGAGACAACAGGTAGATGTGGCCAGCTAGTCTGCAAGGAGATAAACAACAACTGCTTTGGAATTTGGATATGGGGGGAACAAATTCACAATAGGTGGCCTTTCACCGGGAATTTGCTGGAAGTCATGAAAAGGCCTCTTCTTTCTTTCTCCTGCCTGTCTTATGGTCCATTGGCCATCCTCCATGGGTGTTGGACTTCCTCATCCTATCTTCAAGTCCAGTGAGAGCAGCTCACCCTGGACAGAGTAAGAGGAAAGACAGTTACAAGGGCAGCCAACGGGCCACAGAGTGATCTCGAGCCCCAGTCAGCATTTCTTTCTAGCCATCTGTGGGCCCTGCCTGTAGCTAAAGGCCAGGCCGACCTAGTGTTTTCTAAGGCTGCTAATTGAGATCCAGCACCTGTACTCCACGTCTCTTTTCAACATCCTTCTTAACTTCTGTTTACTTCTCTATACCTGTCTTGTACTTCCTGTTTCACTTTCATCTGTGGGTATTGTGTCTTGCTCTACCTTGTGCCCTCCATTTCAAGCCAAACCACATCAAATCAGTTTGCCTGTGGGAAGCACCCAGCGTCCATCCAGAGTGGGTTACCATGGCTACACGAGCAGAGTCAAAAGCCAAGGTCTTGGTTGGCACCAGAGTAGGCACTGATGTTGGTTCGTGTGAGCTGGGCATAAGAGCCCTCAAGAGCAGGCCCTCAAATAACCAGGACCAAGAGTATCTGATTGTGCTGTGACTCTTGCCCTCATTGTCAGTGACCCCTCAGGTCAGTGATGGGCAAGAATGAAGAGCTTTTATCCACTTGTAGCAGTCATGGCAGCCCTCTCAAACATCTTCAAAGTGTCATTGCCTTCAGTAGGATCCTGTTTCTTCTTTCCAAGTCTGCCACCAAACTCCTGGCAGTAAAGGAGTGGAGTGAAAGGAAGATGGGGGAGATGACTTCAGAAACAAACATCTCCCTTGCTGTTCTCAGACAGTGGTGGGCACAGGCTGACTTGCTACTCATTTAAAATAGACCAATCAAAGTCCAGTCAAAGTCCTCCTCCTTTCCCCCTTGGTCACCAACAGCCTGCACACCCACCCATGTGCTCTCATTTGTCATTTTCCTCCACCTCACCTTCTTCATGGGAAGGATTGAGCTTTAGCAAACAAACCTCAAACTCCTTTTTGTTAGCTGTTCTCATGATTTTCTTTTTCCTCAAGGTTGGATAATTTGACTACCATATACCTTGGTGAATTCTTCCTGGGGTTTGGTCTTATTTGTGTCTTCTCTGCTTCATGAGTAATTGTCTGTGTCTCAATTATGTTGGGGAAGTTTTCTTCCAGGAATTCCCTCCCTGTTGATTTCTTTGTTGTGTCTTGTTTCTGGTATTCCACTTATTCAATTGTTTTCCTTCTTCATGGCATCGCTCATTCTCAAAATTTTTCAGCTTCTTTAAAATCTTGTTTGACATTTTTTCCCTTTTGTTGAAGTCTGAGTGACTATCTTCTATATCACTGATGTCATCTATTGGTGAGGTCTCTTATCTTGTTTTTTGATTTTGTTGCCTCGCCCCTGAACCCTTGTATTTCTCTTTGATATGTGGACCCGATCTTCAATATCATCAACATAATTTGATCCTTTTTGTGAATTGATACTCTCACATTCAGTATAGCTCTAAGGGACAAACATACTGAAAATTTCTTATTTTTGTGGTAGATCAACATTTGCTTCTCCTATGCACATCGTTAGGTTCAAGACTTCCTCTGATATTGCATTTCTTTCTCTTGCTTTCTTGTAAAGGTTGTAGTGCGGGTTACTGTCTGCATGCCATTTGGAGGTGCTCAGTGCTATTTTCCTGGGCATGAGGGAGCCGTGAGTTTTCTCTGTGGAAGACTAGTGAGAATGGATCTGTGGGCTACCTGTAGTCGACTACTCAGCGGGCATCAGTCTACTACTTTATCTCACTAGGTGTGTTAGTCTGGGTAGACTAGAGAAACAAATTCCTAGACACTTAAATGGGGATAAGAAAGAGCCTTATATACAAGAGCAATTGACCATTGGGAAAACATTCTCCCCCCCAGTCCAGATCAAGTCCATAAGTCTGATATTAGTCCATGTGTCTGATACCAATCTATAAAGTCCTCTCCAGACTCATGAAACACATGCAATGACACCAAATGCAGGAAGATTACAGGCCAGTGCATGGGAAGTCTCATGGACCCAGTGGTAGTGTAAGCATCTCAGTTCTGTCAGGGGTCTCCATGGCTTCTCCATTTCCCAGAGCTCTGGCTGCATTGGGAAAGCTTCTGGTCAGAAATATCTCACAGGGAGTGAGTGGAGAGAGAAAGTGCCTCTGCCTCTAAAGAGGAAGACAGAATCCTCTCCAGAATCTCCAGAATCCTCTGGAGAAGGCTATGTTCACACAGAGGCCTCATTGACTGGGACCTGATTGACAGGCTAGACTCCATGCCTTCACTCTGAATCCTCTCAAATTGACAAATGATCATGTAACTACCATGATTAACTACTTGGAGGGAAGTCGGTGGCCCTCTCAGGGACTGGGTGGTTGTGGGCAGCGAGGGTAGTACTGTGCATGGCAGTCACTTGGGAAGCTGCAGTGGTTTGGGGTCCGAGGCAGTGGGGAGTTGTGTAAGATGGACCGGGGGTGGGGAAGAATTAAATAAGCGGCCTGGGCACGCTTGCGCGGGCCAGTCAGGTAACTGTGGGTCAGGGACAAGGTGGGCAGGTGGGAGATCCGTGGGTCTGAGCTGGCTGGCATAGGGGCTGCATTTCCAGAGTGGCTTGGCAGGGGGGTGGTTTCAGGACCAGGGCTACCTGGCAGAACTGGGATCTGACTGTGTCAGCCTGGAGGCCGCGGGGCCAGGCTGGAAGGCTGCCCGTTTAGGCCAGGCCTGTGGTGGGAGCCCACAGGTCCAGGCGGGGCTGACAGGTTAGCTACGTGTCTGGGGCAGGATGGTGGGAGAGCCGCGTGGCTGGGGTGGGTCGATGAGAAAACTGCCTGGCTGGGCCGGGTGGGCAAATAGAGCCGTGGGTTGACAGCAGGAGAGGTCTGGCTGCGGCTGCAAAAGTCACAGGTAGTCAGCAGGTACGCTCTGGCCACAGTGGCTAGAGCTGTGGGTGCTGGTGAGCGAGCTCCGGGTGCGATAGTAAGCATCGCAGGCAGGTGGCCAGTGGGTTCTGGCTGCAGCTGGAAGAGCCATGGGTGAGTGGAGGGCAGGTTCCTGTTGGGCGGTAGGGACTTTGATCAGACTGGGAGGAGGGGTCGGGTCATGGCTAGAAAAAGCTGTGGGTAGGTGCAGGCAGGGACTGGCCGTGGAAGGGACCGCCGCAGTGCAGCGCAGTGCAGCATGGGTGATATTGGCTCCAGTAGTCCTGGCACTACTGTGCAGTAAGTACTGATGGGGAGAAGAAAAGACAGCCTGTGGGTCTGTGAGGAACTTTGGGGTGCTGGGAGGCTAGATTATATGACCTGGCTCCCTAACTTGGCCTCCAGGTCCCCAAGCTCGAAGATCATCTCAGTGCTCCCAGCGTGTCCCCCCTGCCTGGGCACCATCTTGCTGGAAGTCTCCTACATTGCGTTTTAATCCATACTGAGGGCTGGGATCTTTGATCTTCATCAGCACATGCTTCACTTTCACTCTCCTCACTTTCAGAAAGCAAGGTGTGTCAGCTGCACTCCCAGGTTGTTACGAAGCTTCCTTCCATCCTAATGCTGTATTCTTCTTCATAGAATCCAGCTTCTCTGATTATTTGTTCAGCACATAGATTGATTTAATAGGATGAAAGGATACAATGTTGACACACACTTTTCCTGAACTGCCTCCAGATTCATGTACCGGTCCTCCGTGGTAGCTTATTCTGGAATTCCCATTCTTTTTAAAGCCATATATAGTTTGCTATGATTAAAATTGTCTACTGGCTTTACCTACTCAATGGAACACATGCAAGAAACTTTCTGGTATCCTCTGCTTTCAGCCCACATCCACCTGGCTTCAGCCATGATGTCCCTTCTTCCATGGTCTCTTCTGAATCTGGTTTGAACCACTGGCGGATTCCTGTCAATGTACTGCTGTAACCTTTGTTAGAGGATCTTCAGCAAAATCTTACTCGCATGTCATATCACTGATGCTATTCTATAAGTTTGGCATTCGGTTGGGTCACCTTTGTTTGGAAGGGTTACAAATAAGGATCTCTTCTGTCAGTTGGCCAAGTATCTGTCTTCCAAATTTCTTGGCATAGACAAATGAGTGATGCCAGTGCTTCATGAGCTTGTTGAACTACTTCAATTGGCATTCCAGCAAGTCCTGGATCCTAGTTTTTGGCGAATGCTTTCAGCGTGGCTTCAACTTCTTCCTTCTGGACCATTGATTCTTGGTCATATGCTGCATCTTGAAAGGATGCGATATGGACTAGTTCTTTTTGGTACAGTGACTGCATGTTCTTTCCATCTTTTTTGGATGCTTCCTGCATCATTCAAATTTTTTCCCAGAGACTCATTATTTTGACTCACTGCTTGGATTTTATTTTCTCGGACTTCCTTCAGGTTAAGGTATGCTGAGCCTGTTCTTCCTCTTTGGTTTCCCAGTCCTAGGTTTTGCACATTTCATTCTGATGTTTTACTTTATCTTCTCCAGCTGCCTTTGAAATTGTCTGTTCACTTCTTTGACTTCCGCCTCCCTTCCATTTTTTTAGCTTCTCTACCATTAAGAGCACTTTTCAGAATGACATCTGACCTCTGTTTTGATCTTTTCTTTTTTGCCTAGACCTTTTGCTTTCTTCATATATATCTGTCAATTTGTCATACTGTAGTGTCTTGTGTGTTGCTGTGTCACTGATATTTCAAATCACAGCAGGGTCACCCAGAGTGAGCAGGTTTCAGCAAAGCTTCCAGACTAAGGACACACTGTAGGGAGTGAATAGATAGTCTGTCTACTTCTGAGGCATCAGCCACAGAAAACCTTATGGATAACATTGAAGCAATGCCAGATACTGACCATCTCAGGGACCGCTGCAAAGAATTGTCAGAAGGCACTCAAAATATGACTGAAGCAGGAGCAGCCTTTTCAAACTAGAGTTGACCGTAATCAAGTGAATGGAGTCATGCCTGCAGGAGTAGATGCTGGGACCTCTGTTAGCAGATGGGGTTTGACTTAAAATGAGAAGAAACAGCTGCTAATAAATTAATAATCAGAACTTGTAATGCATAACACATGAATTTAGGAAAATTGGAAGTTGTAAAAAATGAAATGGAACCCAGAGATTGACATTTTAACTGCTACTGAAATGAACTGATATTAGCCATTTTGAATCAGAAAGCCATATGATTTACTATGTTGGGAATGACTCAATCAAGAGGAATGACATTGCATTCATTGTCAAGAAGGATATTTCAAGATCTATCTTGAAATACGATACTGTCAGTGATAGGATAATATTTAGCCATATTTAGCTATATTAAAATAATAGCTAATTAATGCAGCTATTGTTTAAATTTACATGCCAACCACTAAAGATAGCGATGAATAAATGGAAGAATGCTACCAACATCTTCAGTCAGAAATTGATTAAAGGTATAATCCAGGTATATTGATAATTAATGGCAGTTGAAATGAAGAAGCTGGAAGCAAAGGGAAAGGAAGCAGAGATGGAAAATATGGACTTGGTGGTAGAAATGACGCTTAGATTGCCTGAAAAATTTTGCAAACCTATGACATGTTCATAGCCAATCCCTTTTATCAGTAACACAAAAGGTGACTACACGTGTGGGCGTCTCCAGATGAAAGGCATAGAAATCAAATTGATGACCTCTGTGGGAGGAGGGGGTGGCTTGGTGGTTGTGCGTTGACTGTGATTTGTAGGGTGTTCAGTCTAAAGCCACTAGCGTGCTCCGAGGGAGAAGGAGGGGACTTTTTTTCTCCTGGAAACTCACAGGGGCAGTTCCACCCTGTCCTATGGGGTCACTTTTAGTGGGTCTCAAGGCAGTGGCAGTGAGTTTTGGTTTGATGGAACAAGAGGATGGAGAAACTCACTATCAGTAGCTAAAACCAGGCCAGGCTGTCAAACCATCAGTTGCTTATCTGTAAGTTCAGGCTGAAGCTGGAAAAAGGTTAAATTAAGTCCATGAGAGCCAAGATACGACCTTGGGTCTCCCCTACCTGCATTTGGTGATGTATGCTACAAATTTAGCCTTTCCCTACATGGCTTTATTTGCCGCATTTTTAAAGCCTTGCAAGGTGCTGTTTTCCAAACCTATTTATTCTTAAATGAGATCATTGGTGAGAAATAGATGTCGACTGTGGAAAACTTGCTTAATAATATTCCTTGAAATGTCCACCAAAAGTATTCTTTCTTGTCTCAGTCCTGAATGATCCCTCGAATATATTTTGAGTAAGCAACGTCAAGGAAGCTTCCATCTAATTATGTCCTTGCTAAAGTTCCTGTTACTAGCTTTGAAGTTTGCTGCTAATCTCTCCTTACCTACATTTTTGAGGAGCTAAGGTCTAGATAAGTCGTGACAAGCAGAGACACAGTAAGTGTAATTTATTTTGAGTAAGCATGCATTTAATCTTTAAATTTAAGGTTAGCAACGAGACATAGCAAGCTTACTGTACTCTTTCTATCCTATATGACATGAATACACCCATAGTCCATATCTATGATTTAAAATTTTGTTCAGGAAGCCTAAGTCAGCTCAAACACTATTCAGCAGTCAGTGGATTCCTCCTATCAGTGTTCTGTGATGTGAACTATCTGTTACAGAAAAGAATTTTTCAATATGTGCTGTGTCTATCCACCGAGCGATCTTTTCTCTCACCGTCACACTTTTGGTTGTGAAAGTGGCATCCAGATCCATGGCTCTTGAGTTGATTCCACTCATAGTCTCCTTAGATAGGACTTCTGCGTCTACAGCCATATCACCCTGAACGCGCCCGGTCTCGTCAGATAGGACTTCTGAGCCTGTAAACCTTCAGAGGAGAAGGCAGTCACAGCTTCTTTCTTGGAGCAGCTGGTGGGTCTGAACTGCTGGTCTTGTGGTTATTAGCCCAACACCTCTCCCTCAGCACCCCAGGCTCGAAAGGATCATTGTGTGAGTCCGGGTAGACTAGAGGAACAAATTTCATAGACATGCATATAGGTATAAGGAAAAGGTTTATATTCAAGAGGAATAAGACATTGAGCCCAGTCCAGTTCAAAGTCATAAGTCTGATATTAACCCACAGGCCCAAAATCAGTCTATAAAGTCTCTTTCTGACTCACGAAGTCACAGGTCAGTGGGTGCAGAATCCCAATGCTGGCAGGGGTCTCCACATGGTTCCTCGCTTCCAGGGCTCAGGGTCCATCAACAGCAGAAGCAACTCATCGCTGGCAGAGGTCTCCATCTGGCTGCCCCAGCTTCAGAGGTCTGGCTCCATCAAGGCAAAGCCGTGTGGTCTCTCCGCCAGCTCCTCCAGCTTCTTGGACACTGCCATCTTGTCTTGTCTGTGATTCATCATCTCTGAGACTAACTCCCAACCACTGGGGAAGATAGCTTCTCATCTTCACGAGGGAAATATCGTGAGATTTCCCAGACATATTAGGAAAAAGCCATGCCCACAGAGAGGCCTCATTGGCTACTCGATGGCTATCTCCAGATTAACAGGCTAGATTCCACCCCTACATTTCAATCATAAAATTAACATAAGCACATGACTGCCACAATCATAAGATTACATTTCGCTATGGAAAATAGTAACATCTAAAAAGAATTTCTATAAGAATTTAAAAATTAAACTGACCACAAGTAAATTAACATCAGCCAATGGTAGTACATAAATAATAATGATATATTATATATATTTATATTATATATATATTTATATTACATAATATATGTTTGTATCATTATAATTATATTTATGTACTTTTACTGGTTGAATGTTTTTTTATTTAATCATTTTATTGGGGGCTCATACATTGCTTTTCACCAAAAATAGTTCAATACATAGTTACATATACTGTGCCAAGCACCCTCATTTGCCTGCCCTCGTCACCATTCTCCCAACATCTGCCTTTCCATAGGCCGTTGATATGAGCTTCTCTTCCTTCCCCCTCCATCCTTTTCCTCTCCTTCCTCCAGTCCCCATTACTCTGCAATGATTATTGTTTTGTCATATCCTACACTGCCCGACATCTCCCCCTGCCCACTCTTCTCTATGTTCATCCTCCATATAGGAGACAGTCTGTGGGTCCCACAGCTGGTTTTCTCTCTCCACCGCACCCTCCCTCCACCCGTCTGGCAACTCCACTTCCACCATTGACCCTGAGGGGTTTGTCTGCCCTGGGTTCCCTGAGTTTCCAGCTCCCATGTCCGCCGGTGCACTTCCTCCAGTCCAGCTGGAACTGTAGGGCAGAGTTGGAACCATGACAGATGGGGGGAGGGAGCCTTCAGGAAATAGAGGAAAGTTTTATGCTTCATTGCTACCTCACTGCCCCTTGACTGACCCATCTCCTCCCCATGACTCCCATGTAAGGGGGTTTCCAATTACCCACAAGTGGGTCTGGGTCCCCACCCTGCTCTCCCCCTCATTCTTATTGATTTGATTCTTATTCTTTGATGTTTGATATCTGCTCCCTTCAACCCCTCGTGATCACACAGATCGGTGTGTTTCTTTCTTTCTTTCTTTCTTTCTTTCTTTCTTTCTTTTCTTTTCTTTTCTTTTCTTTTTTTTTTTGTGCTTCTTTCTTCTATGTGGGCTTTGCTGCTCCTGTGCTGGGTGGCCACTTGTTTACCTTCTAGCCTTTAAGGTCCCAGCTACTTTATTGTTTGTTGGCTGGGCGCCATCAATTTCCTCGGCTCTGTCTGCCTTTGCACCCTTTTGCCCTCAGCAATCATGCCAGGAAGGTGGGCACATATTGATATTTTTTTTTGTTCTTTGATGCCTGATACCTGGTTCTTTCCACTCTTCATGGTCACACAGGCTGGTGTGCTTCTTCAATGGTAGGCATTGTTGCACTGTTTGGTCATCTCAAGCCTTTAAGGTCCAAGACATTATATCTTTTGATAGCCGGGTACCAACATCCATCTTCACTACTCTTTCTCATGCCCCCATTTGTCCTCAGTGATCATCTCAGGAAAGTGCATACACAGTAATATGGCTTTTTCCTATTTGATGCCTGAGATCTGATCCTTTTGACACCTCATGGCCACACTGGCTGGTGAGCTTCTTCTCTGTGGGAATGGATACTTCTCAGCTAGTTGGACATTTGTTAATCTTCAGGCTTTGATACCCCAGACTGTATATCCTTTGATATCTGGGTGAATCTGTTGTTTTCACCACATTTGCTTATGCACCTATTTGACTTCAGCTATCGTATTGGACCAGTGAGCATCATGGCCAGATTCATTGAACAAAATGTTCTTGCAGTGAGGGAGTGCCTGGGTGGGGGCCCAAGGTCCAGCTGCTGCCTTAGTACTAAGCCTATAACTATATGTACCTGAATTTATTACCACCTTATCCAATAGTTGAATATTTATCTTGTGTCCCCTGTTTAATTTTAAATTCTTTGAGAAACTAATTTTAATTAATTTCATTACATTACATATAGAAATTATATCTAATATAATTCTGTTATATATTGCATGCTATGTTAATATTATTTTATAGATGCATATAGAGAAATTCATTATATTACATACACTATAGCTTATAATATAGCATTTATAACTATGAACTATTTTGAAGGATACTATATATGGGGTAGTATTTGTTAAGATGGCAAATGGGAAATAAAACTTAACAGGTAAAGCTCGAGTTATAATTCAGAGGTAAATGAGTGAGGCCATCATGGGTCTCAGGCACAACTGGATAACAGTATGTTATAGGACAGAAATAGGCAGCAATGGAGGTCAGGTTGGCAGAGGGCACTGAACACATTTACCACCAATATATCCTGATGCAGAGGGCAAGGAATAGCATCAGGTGGCAGCTAGTACCTTGTCATGAAGGTGGGCATGGCATGGCTATTTTAGAACATCTAAGAAAGCACACAAAATATTACAGAAATCCAACCTACATCAAGGCAAGACATGGAGCTCCTCAAGCCTCTAGTTCTGTGATTCTATAGGCTGGAAGAACACATTCCTATTGACTATGGTTCTCTATTAAAATTTATAAGAGAATAGGTGACTAGAAATGCCTCTTAAAAGCACACCAGTTTGTGGGACCACGAGGTGTCAAACGGATCAGTTATCAGGCTTTAAGAACTAAAAATCATAACACTGCATGCTCACTTTCCTGATATGATTGCTGATGACAAATATGTGTATAAGAAAATGTGGTGAAGAAAGCTGATGGTGCCCGGCTATCAAAAGATAAAGCATCTGGGGTCTTAAAGGCTTGAGTAAACAAACGGTCATCCAGTTCAGAAGCAGCAAAGCCCACATGAAAGAAACACACCAGCCTGTGTGATAAGGAGGTGTCAAAGGGATCTGGTATCAGGCATCAAAGAACTAAAAATTATATCATTATAAATGAGGGGGAGTGCAGATTGGGTGCCCAAAGCACATCAATAGGTGAAGTGACATCTTCTTACAGAGGGGTTGCAGGGAGGAGATGAGTCAGTCAAGGTATAGTATAGTAGCAATGAAATATGCAACTAGTTCTCAAAAGCTTCCCTCTACCTACTATCATGGTCCCAATTCTACCTGACAAATCCAGCTAGACCAGGGGATGTACACAGGAGCTGGACACCTGGGGAATTTAGGATAGATGATCCCTCAGGACTAGTGGTGGGAGTGGTGATACTTGGAGGATGGAAGGATAGTGGAATAGAAAGGGGGAACCAATTTTAGGGATCTACATATAACCTCCCCTTTTGGGGAAGGACAACAGGTAAGTGAATGAAGGGACACATTGGACAGTGTACAATATGAAAAAGTAATAACAATTTGTAAATTATTAAGGGTTCATGGGGAAGGAGGTGGGGGGGATAGGAAATATGGGGAGCTGGTACAGGGGACCTAAGTGGAGGGATGATATTTTGAGAGTGATGATGGCAACAAGTGTGCAAATGTGGCCTGCATACAATTGATGTGTGTATGGATCGTGATGGAGGTTGGGTGAGCCCCCAATAAAATGATTCATTTTAAAAAATGAAGGGGGAAACAGGAGCTTATACCAAGGGCTCAAGCAGAAAATATTTGGAAATGAATATGGCAACCTGTGTGCAAATATGCTTGATACAAATGATGTTTTGAATGTTATAAGAGCTGTAAGAGCCCTCAATAAAATCATTAGAAAAAAATACCTCTTCAAATAAGACATCATAATGTAATTTAAGCACTGCATGTAAATATAATGATACAAACTTAAGCATTGAGAATAATGTATTTTTAGTTGGTATCTTTTAAAAAGTTGACTTTGCTTTAGAATACTGTCTGGCTTTAGCCACTATTCTTATCTATAGATAGTTTTAGATGACTTTCCTAGTTCTTAGAACGTTGACATTCTGACGTCTACTTTCTGACACCAGTTTAGGGAATTTCCATGATAACTTGGATTGAGACCATAGTGGATTGAGACCCCAGTAGCTGAGATGACCATATATTGAATTCTTTGAATCAGAGTAAAAGAAAAAGTAATGTTTACTTGGTGTCATTTTTCAGAACATAATAATTCCATCTATTTTTATAATATATCATAGTTTGCAATGCACTTGTCCCTGATTTTTGACTCGATCCTTATGGCACAGGCTTTGGGGCACTTGTCCATAACCCACACCTGCTGACTTCCAGGAGCACCTGCTAGACCCGAGGGACCTCCATCCCCAGCATATGAGTTGAGCTCTTCAGTAACATGATACACACCAGAAGGTCATGCTCCTGCCTGCCTTCTCCTGTGTATCTGCCAGGCACCTGCTTTCAGCTTTCGCAGAATTTACCTTATACTGTTTGAATAAATTCTATTTTCCAAGAAAGGCACCTTGAATAAGTCATCAGAATACTTAAATCTCACTCTGGCACTTTTTTTTTTTGGGGGGGGGGGAAAGGTATAAATCAACAAACAACCACTCACTTTTTATTTTAAAAAAGAATTTTTTTGCAGCAACTTAACCACCAAAAATAAAGTGGACCGACAAGTCTTTCAATTAGCCCACAATCAATTGCCTCATTCATTAAACAGATCGGCAGAGGCATACAAACATACCGTTGCTTCAAACCACGATTTCTATGTTCATGGCTTCTCTACTTGACCGAGCACCGGCCAGCAGACCATGAAATCCCGCCAGAGAGGGTGGTGGCAGTCAGAATTCAAAGGTTTATTAAGTGGTGTGAAATGCTATTGTTTCGCGCATGTGTTAAATCACTGCTGTCGGTGCAAGACTGTTAAACATTCCCGACTAGTCATAACACGAAAGGCACTTTACGGCTTCAAAAGGAGATAAAAGAAATCTCTCAGTCAGCAGTTGACAACATCCCAGCATTTGTCCCTTTGTTATTGTGAGGACTTCCCTTTTGGCAGCTGCTCTTCCTTCTGGCCCAAGACCTAATTGGCAGATAAATGAAGCTGGGAAGTGAGCGGAGGGCATCTCACCCCCCTCCGATACCCCCCCCCCCCTTCTGCTCTACCCAGACCTCTGGGTACCAAACAGGGGGAAGGGGGTGGTGTGATCCGTGGGGAGGGCTCCCCTGGCCTGCATTTCCATGCCGCTGGACAGCGATCACTTGGGGAGCTTAGCTGCTAAGCAAACAGGAAGATCATGCTGGAAAAGAAATTTTCACCCAGCATCTCCTCTCCAACCACATTCCATGAAGTACCCTAATCCAGTCTGCTTTCATTCACAGGCACTAATTATATTCTATTTCCGCATGCATTCCATGCACACTAAATTAGAAGCATCCTCATGTAATCCGTTCTAACTAGTCCATCCATGGAGGGTTTAGTGCTTTCCCTCTGGAGAACCCCACAGGCTTCGCTGTGTTGCGTGAAGAGATTAACTCCTTTATGGAGAAGGTGGAGCAGAAGATGTGGACAAGACACCCCCTCCCCCTCCGAAAAAAGAAAACAGTTCTCCGCATTATCTTTTAGCCAGAGTGTCGTTCAAAGCTTCATTCTGACTCTTTGAACATTTGCAAGACGAGGTCTCACGCCAAGGGTAGTTTCGGGATATGTGATGATAAGCGCAATTTGTAGGGACATAATTACCAGACTTAGAGCATTTCCCGCCTAAACGGTCTCGATGTTTGAATAGGGGTGAATGCGAGGTGGTCGCTGAAGAGCCCGTGCGACAATGGCCGGCTTGGAGCTCCTCCCCCCAGCTTCATCCTTCCAGTGACGGGAGCGGGTCCCCCACCGTGAGCCTGGCATCTTCGTCCAGTTTCTGATGACGTCGTGGCCCTGTCCCAGCAGCGTTCCGGGGTCATACCTCTGTTAGACTTTGTGGACAAGCATCCCCCTTTGCATAAAGGGATCAGATTTTAAGCGGAACACCCCTGACCAGGGTGGGGATTTTCTTGATTAAAAATTTGGTCTATGTGGAGCCACAAAAATGTTCATAGAATGCAAAAATAGTATTGTAATATATTTATTTAATTTTAAGATGCTATGGGACGTGGGACAAATCATTAAAAAGCAGGACATCACCTTTTGTGAGCATTGCTTTCTTAGGATCTCACCTTTCACTGACAGCCCAGAGGCAGGAAGCAGTATTCTCTCTCTCTCTCTCTCTCTCTCTCTCTCTCTCTCTCTCTTCTTGACAAGTAATTGCCAGTCGAGTTCCTTATAACAGTTATACTACTTTTGGATTTACAGGGCTTTAGCTTCTTAAAGACTTGCTTTACATTTCTGGCCATTCTTCCTTTAAGAACTGAGCATTCAACAAATCGGTGAGAGGGAGACCTCTTCAGAGGAGAGCTAGGTCCGAGTCCAATGGGTTGGCATCCCCCTGGGGAAAAACACAACAGCGGCCCCCAGAACATCCTCTGCGTCATCTTTATCTTACTTCATTCATCGGGTCAGACTGCCAGCTGTGTTGGAGTTTCCCGTCTGAGCACTGGGTTTTGCAGAAGGTTCCGATGACAGGGAAAGGTCCATGTGGACTAAGCCTCCATTGAATTCCTTCTGACCAGTAAGCAAGGAATAGCCCTACCCGCAAGTAGAGTGCATTAGAGTGTGGATAACTCCACCCACTCACCCCCCGCCCCCCGGATCCTGAACATTGCCTGACCGCAGCAACATAATCCTGAACCAGGCCCTGGTGCTTTCCTTGGCAGACCCTGCACCAATCTTGGGAACACTCGGCCTCACCTTAGGTATGTGTCCCTATCCTGGTTCTGTACATGTGCTTGTGGTTCCGCCTGCCTTGTGATGCCTCCATCTGCCACCACTCATGCTTTTGTGTCTGTCTCCTTTGCTCTCTCTTGTCCTTTTTAAGCCTCTGAGGAGCTGGCTGTAAGCTCTTGGCCTCCATTATGATTTTCTGCTGGTGGCCTTCCTCCCCTGGATGATGTGCCCTTGCCTTTGTTAAAATGATATTTGATGTTTGGAGTCTCTTTTGTACCCTAGAAACATAGCCACAAGGTTGTTCTGGGGGAGGAAGAGCAGACTGCCTCTTCCAATAAAGTCTCTTAAATCCTACATAGGTTGCTATGTTTTGGAATTAACTTGATGGCAGTGGGTTTGGGAGGCACTGGGCTGCCTTGCCCTACCCAGAAGGCACCGACTAGGAACCAAGACAGGGTTGAAATCACTTGTGCTCATTCACGTGCCTCATGCTGGTTGGCATGATTCTGAATTCATCCACAGGAAGGACAGTTTTTGTTGGTTGTTTTCCTTTGCATGAAAGGTTCCCCGCCCTGGTCAAACCCCTCAGTGGGGTTGCTTCTATTGGAAAGGCACCGGTTGGAATTTGCTTAAAGCCTTACTGCATGCAGGCTAGCCTGGATTGGCGTGGGACCCTCCAAAATATGTGTTGCAAATTCTAATCCCGATGCTGATGAATGATTGCCTCCATCTTATTTGGGAATAGAGTTGCCTACCATGTGAAGGAGGGCTTCACAGTGTGAGGAGTGTCTTCAGCCAATCACTGATGAGATTCAGAAGAGCAGAGAGGGGGGTAGAAGTGAGCAACAGGGATGGGGTGGAGATAGGTACACCACGGGGCTCCCTCAGGAGTCCTTAGAAGCATGCAAGAGAAGTTGAAGCAGGGATGTCCACTCAGAGTGCACAGAGAGAGCCTTCCCCTAGAGCCAGTGCCTTGAGTTTGGACTTCCACCCTTCTAAACACGGGGAAAATAAGTTTTTGCTCTTTAAGGCCACCCTTTGTGCTCTTTCTGTGATAACAGGACTAAGCAGCTGGGACAGAGGTGCTCTTCGTAGTTGGGGCTCAGCTCTGACTGACTGGTCACCAAAGCACCTCAGATCATCCTGGTACCTTCTCTGGGCTTCATTTCCCAACAAGTGCATGTGATGACCTCTGTATGGTATAAACCTTCTTTCCTTCTCTTTTGTTAATTGAGAATTACCCAGGCAGCGTGCTTTTAAGATAAATACAGTGTGCTAGGGGAACAAGAGACCTTAATGCAAATTTGCTCTAGGGAAACCCTGTATGAAGGGTCAGAGACCAAACAAAGACAGTCATCTAGGATGACAGAAGCCATCAGTGTGCAGACAGCCTAGAAGCTGACTCATAGCCCCAGGGCTGCTATGTAGGACAGGGAACCAGAGAAATTGTTGCAAGCTCATGCTTGATGGAAGGTACCATCCATCACGGTATTACAGGGTGGGGTTGGGAGGCGGGGGAAGGCTACAGAAACAGGGAAAGGACCAAGATCCAACTTTAAAAGGTTTACAGAATTAGTTTTGGGACCCAGATCATCCTCTGGCTATGTGTGACTGGGGTATGACATAGGACCATTGGCCTTGAGTCATAGTCGCCAGGACCCCAGCTTGAACCTGAATTAGATATCATGCAGTTGCACTAGGTGAGCTCTTAAGCACACAGCCAGGCTAGCCCCCTGATTCTGTGTCTAAGCCCTTCGGCAAAACAGCCCATCCTTGCGTTTGTCCTTGGATGTGCACCCTATTTCAAGTTCATTCTTGCTGAGGGCAGACTGTCCTTTCCTGAGCCCGCCTGAACTTGACGCATCACGGCCACACCGATGAGGTAGCAACAGGCAATTGGAGGGCATCTGAACGAAAGGTGAGACTTTATCACGGAGCTCGGCTACTCCTGTTGAGGGCAGCCTTCTTCAAAATGAGTGCTTAAATTTTCAACTCAAGTCTGATAGAAAGCCATGAAAAAAATAGCCTTCTCCAGAATACATAATGGACTCTGTTGATTATGCTAATGTGAACGTCACGACTGAGCCCTGGTGGTATAGTGTTTATGTTCTGGCCTGTTACCTGCATGGCCCCTGGTACAAAACCCCAGAAGCTCCTTGGGAGAAAGATGGGCTGGGTACTCCCCAGAACGTTCTGGTCTCGAAGACCCACGAGTCGGCATTGACTCCACAGCAGGGAGAGAGCGAGCTCTGGGAGCAGAGTGACTGGAGTGGGCCGGTGGCACAGTCTTCTCTCCCCAGCAACCCTCAGTGTTCGTGGCTAAGTGACAGGACAAGGGCTTGGTTTCTAATCCTCCCCCTTTCTCGGCGGAATTTTATTAACGTCTCCAGGATGGACGGACAGACGTGGTACACCCTGAGGTGCATGGGATGGAAAGGATTCCAAGGACCTACAAAGGGAAGCTCCCCACGGAGGAAGGAGGGAGTGGGACTCCTGATCCCAGTCCAACCTTAAGGTCTTTGGAGTCTTGTACGGGTGGGCGTGGCCAAACTGGAAACTTTCCTGAATTCACTCATGGACACAGCACTGTCGTCATCGTCTTGACAGAGGACATGACTTGAGTCCAGAGGGTGAGGCACCTCTGTCAGCTGTGGAGGAGTCTTGACAGCCGAGGATAAAATGGCAACTCCAATTCCATCAGGAGCCTTGACAGCTAGAAATACCAGTCCTACCTTGGACTGGTCAGACTTCTCTTTCTTGATCAGTCTGACCTTTGAAAGCTAGACTGACCCACGATTTTGGACCCTTGGGTGGGAAATAGCATCAAGAGGGAGCTATTGGACTTGTGGCTCTAATACAGGCTCAGCATTAAAACAAGAGATGTGGTGATATTTTTACCCCATACTTATGAAGGGAGTCATGTCATATTTTTCTTCTTGAATGTCTTTCAAATCTTTCTTCTTCTTACCATAGCAGCTCTTTCACAACTCCCCCAGTTTATTTCCACGTTGCTATAGTAATAATCTATGAAGGCACGTATGACTGCCAGGATCTGTGAGGTAGCTACATAATTTCATGTCAATGTTTTACATAGGTTATAGGGGTGGAGTCTAGCTTGGCAATCAGGTCATAGCCAATCATGCCTCTGTGTGGGCATGGCTTCTCCAGAGGATTCTGGGAACTCCTGTCTTCCTCCGTGGAGGTGGGACACGCACACACACACACTCTCTCTCTCTCTCTTTGCTTCATCTTCCTGCTGACAAACAAGCCAGATGGAGTTACACTGATGGAGCCAAAACCCTGAAGCTGGAGACCCACGCCAACATGGAAATGCTTCCACCACCACTGGATCCACAAGACTTCCCACTCACTGACCTGTGATCTTCCTGCATTAGTTGTCTTTACTTGGGTGGTGTGAGTGTGAAGAGGAATTTATAGACATATGGGCAGATGTCAGACTTATGGATTTGATGTGGACTGGGCGGGGTTTTCTCTTTGATATAAAGTTCTTTAGGGCTGAGCCCCGGTGGCGTAGTGGTTGTGCGCGGGACTGCGGCCCACTGGGACGGAGGTTCAATTCTAGCAGTGGGGCTGGGCCTCCTACGCCCACCACCGGAGAGCAGTGATGCCCCCCTCACCCCCCAAAAAAAGTTCTCTATTACACATATATGTGTCTCCCTCAGACTTGTTTCTCTAGTCAATCTGGACCAACACACCATGCTTAACAGCATATAATAGTTTTATCACCCTTGAATCAAATCTAGGCTTCTAGAGGCATAGTGCTACACCTTGCACTGTTAAGGTGAAGGCCAGCAGTTCCAAACCACCAGTCACTGCAACGGAGAAAGAGTTCTGCTCCTATAAAAAGTGACAGTCTTGGAAACCCACAGGGGCAGTTCTATTCTGCCCTGTTTGGGCTCCATGAGTCAATACTCACTTGATGGTGGTGGGTTAGTTTATGTGTTTGTTTGGTTTTTGTTGGGTTCATTAGCCTCTACTCCCAGATTCCAGAGTTGGAACTGAGTTGAGGGTCATGAATTCGGGGGGTAGTTTTCTTTTGGTTGTATCTTTAACCTTTCCCCCGCTCTCTTTTTTCAGCCACGTGTCTTGTAGTACCTCCTTGTATTAGTCCGGGTAGGCTAGAGGAACAAATTTCATGGACATGCATATGGATATAAGGAAAAGGTTTATATACAAGAGGAACAGGACATTGAGCCCAGTCCAGTTCAAAGTAGTAAGTCTGATATTAACCCATATGCCCGATACCAGTCTATAATGTGTCCTTCTGACTCATGAAGTCACAGGTCAGAAGCCCGGCGCTGGCAGGGCCTTCCACATGGCTCCTCGCTTCCAGGGCTCAGGGTCCATCAACAGCATCCCGTGGTGGCCGAAGCAACTCATCACTGGCAGAGTTCTCCATGTGGCCGCCCCAGCTTCAGAGGTCTGGCTCCATCCGGGCAAAGCTGTGTGGTCTCTCCGCCGGCTCCTCAAGCTTCTTGGAAGCTGCCATCATATCTTGTCCATGATTCATCATCTCTCAGTTTAACTCCCAACGACTGGGGAAGATAACTTCTCATTTTCACTAGGGAAATATCACGAAATTTCCCAGAAGTCTCAGGAGAAAGCCATACCCACAAGGAGGCCACACTGGCTACTCAATGGCTTTCTCCAGATTGCAGGCTAGACTCCATCCTTACATTATGTTAATCATAAAATTAACACTCCTAATCTGGTGCTGTGAACAATGATAGTCCTCGACTTACAAAATTTCTCCCTGCCACTGAGTCTTTACACTTTCCTGGTTCTTTTTCTCTTCCTCATCCATAAAGGGTTATTCACATGACAACTTCCCACATACCATTTCCCCCTCTCCCCTGCTACATGCAGGCTTTTGTTTGGAAGATTTTTGGTGTTATTATAATTTACACCATGGACAAGATCACAGAGCAGATGCCAGGATAGTCCCCATTTACCTCTCTCGTTTCTAATAGTCAATGCAGTGGCTACCTAGAGTTCACAGGCAAAATTTATCCTCAGAGTCAACAAGTTGTAATACCAGTGAACAAGGCTCAGGCTGAGTTGAACTGTTTATCTTGACCAAGTTCTGCTATAAACCTCAACCTGAAGGCATTCAGGTTAAGTTCCATGGGACAGTAAGTGCCCCAAAGCACCCTATTGCAATGAGCCTGAATCCTGAGACACTCAGCTGTGCTTGCATGGGTCAGGCAGTCCAACTTTCCCAATTAAGTGCCCAGAGGCACTGCACTCCGATAACCAGCTTCCTGCACAAAAACACTAAGTTTTCTTTGCTTTGTGGGTTGGGAAGCCCGTCACTTCGTTTCATGCTCTGTCTCTTGGTTCTGTTGCCCTCAGATGTTACGGCTGGCTTCTGGATCCAGGAGGTTCCCTGGGCAAGGGTCACAGGAGCCGAGGATGAGGTCCACTCCTGGCGCCCGCTGGTCACCAGATTCTTTGTCCTGCTTCTCAGTGGGCTCATTTGATCAACAGCAGGATGGCCCTCTAGGGAATCCTATTCCTAATTAGTCACAAGTGAATCCTTCCTGTATCTCCTCCCACCTTCTGACCAGACCCAAGCAGGGATAGCTCATTTGGTAGGAGTTATCAAGTCTGGCTAGAAAAGTCACGTTACAGAATTCACCGCCCCCCTGCGCACGACATGTGAATTCTTGAGTCATGTTTAATCTCTTGTGTGTATGTGTAAGTGAAGGTCAGTTCAATTAATGCGCCTTGCCCAAACATTTTGGAGACAGTGCTAAACTACACGGAGACTTATTTTCAAATAATCACCTATTACGGATAGGAAAGAAAGGATTTCTGTCATATGCTCTTGGAAGATATCCATAACAACAGAGAAGGGCAAGAAAATTCAATGCACTTTCATTGTGTAATGCTGGAACAACACCACCTTGCCCAAGAGGAAGTCAGAATTTGGTGAGAATGCACCAAAGTCACAGGAAACATTTATCTTTAATTAACATATGCCACACAACTTCGTTTTGACTTGTTAGGTTAAAAAAA